>APFE030343731.1:2917-13917 GCA_000404065.3 Pinus taeda | reverse complement strand
TTAACCCCAAATGAGATAAAGGCTTGGAATTGTATATCGCCAACAAAAGGGCCAGGATTTAAATCAGTTTCCTGGTCTCGCACAAGATTGTGCAGGTAAAACTCGCATAATAACCTTTGAACTTTAACTCCATAGTGCTTGCAACAATCTATAAAATCATTAACAGTGTTGATGTGGATAGGTGCTCCTGCCCTAACAACTTTTATTTTTAATCTCAGATATCGTTCAAGCAAAAACAAAGCATAATTTTTAGCAGGGGCCCTACAAGTCAAAACGTCATTATATAAGGAACAGACAATGTCCATCTGCTTAACAACACTATCTAATCGACGAGTTACCTTAGCAACCTTTTCCTGCTCCTTTTGCCATCCTTCAAAGGCCTGGCTTTCAGACTGACTGATGTCTCGAAGTTGCTGTTGGAGTTCTTCGTATCTTTCCTTGGGGACTGTCTGTTCTTGCAGCTGCTCAGCTTCTTGCTGAGCTTCCTTCATCATTTTATGCAAGGTCCTGGTTTCTAGATCCTTTTTCCACAAAGCCGTAGAGGTTGGAAGTTTAACCTGGACCTTTCTATTACATTGCTTAGAGTTTAGGACCCGAATTACCCCCGAGGGTGGTCCTTCTGTTTGGACCTCTTTGCTTTATGTTTCTTTCTTAACGCGAATAAAGGGTTGCTGTGGTCCTTCTGCCATCGGAGCCTCTTTCTGTTCCATCCATTCTTCAGGGTCAGATGGAACATCAGTCTGTCCCTCCGTTTGTTCTTCCATGTTATTTGGAACAACACCCTGTTCCTCATTATTATTTGGAACAGCAGACTATTCCTCGGCAGTAGGTCTCCTGATGGGGTTTCGACCAGCAAAATGGGTTCTTGTCCTTGGGGTTCTTGCTTTCGTGGTCCTCCTCCTTTTCCCTGTGGTCTTTTGTATTCTCAGATTGGCTTTAAACATTCGAATTTGCTGCCGGAGTCTGGCTATAGTGCCCAGCAACCTCTGCTGCTTCTTTCTTAATTTCTTAATTTCCCTTGTCTCGGCTGAGGGTTTGGTCCTCAAGCTTGCTCCTTCTTCATCTGGGATATCTTCCAGTGTCCTGGGGACAGATTGTCCCTAATTGTTGTCTTCCATTTCATTATCATAACCAGGCAGGTTTTCTTCCCCTGCCTTTTCTGCATGCATTTCCTCGGGTAATTCTTCCTCTGCGGGATCGTCAGGGACACCTCCTGTGCTGGAGGGCTGGCCATATTCTCCCATATTGGCCAGAACTGCTGCCAATTCCTCCTCACCTAGAGAGTCCTGCAATGGGCAACCCCCTGGTTTTGCTATTTCTTCTTCCTGATTGCCCTGTTCGGTGGCCTCTTCTTCCTCAGAGTGTTCATCTCCTTGGTTGCTCTGTTCGGTGGCCATTTCTTCCTCAGAGTGCTCATGTCCTTTTTCAATTTCTCCTTCCATCTGGTCAGTCTCGGCCTCCGATTGCTCAGCATTTCCTTCGGAGAGTCCTCCTTCTAGTTCTGGAGGTTCGTCCGCAATTTCGATTGGCTGGGCCGTGGTTCCCTGAATCCTTTCCAGCCTTCCTCGTATCCGAGCCAACCAGGCTGACTTCCTTGGTCTTTCAGGTTGGTTAGGTGTGCCAGCAGGTTCTCTGGGTTCTTCTGGTCGTTATGGCGTACCGGAGGGTTGTTTCCGTTTTGAAGCAGCATGTCTTTCTGCTGCTGGCTCCTTGCGTCTTTCTGAATTTTCCGGCATGCTGGAGGACTGTTCAAGTTTTGGGGGTGGTACACCAATCCCCCCTCGACTATTTCAATCAAGTCCTCCCAAGTGATTTGCTGTTGGGTGAGACTGTGGCTTACTATCAGTCGAATCAATCTGTGGTGGCTAACAACTGCATCTATGTGCTGGGCCTTCTTCAGGCTTCGGGCCGCATCATGTAGTAGCGAATTTAAAAGTGCAGGGAGATTTACAGAGCATTTTCCTTTTAAAAGAACTAAAAGTTTCAAGTGACGAGGCCTTACCACGTCTTTTCTCCCTTCGCAGGTGATGTAACTTTGCACTGTCTTCGCTAGCTCAGTCCAGGGTTCCCCTAGTGTTGCCAGCAGAACTCCTTTTCCTTTGACTGTCAAGCTTTGGCCTTCGTCCTGGAAAATTTCCATAGCTTTTTGTAACCTTTCCTTCTTCAGCATCCATATGGGTCCAGCAGCTGGTAATCCTGAAACTTCTGCGATGATATCCTCCGTAACTGCTACCCGCTTTCCTCCTACTATGGAGTAGTTTTCCTACAAATTCTGCAGGAATTCCAGCGCCACTGCTTCGTTTGATTCTTGCAGGCGGCTGAAGTAATTCAACCATCCTACGTTTTCCAGGACTTTGCGAGCAGCAACAGAGACTGTCAGCTTGTGAGGTTCGCTTCGGACCATTTTTCCGCCCATGATTCTACTCAGAAATGGAACAGCAATTGCTTGCGGTGTTTGCGACGCAGAGAGGATGATCGTTGTCAAATTTTGGAAAATATCACCGAGCATGCAACGAAAAAAGGATCGTGGACAGCAATCTCCATAGAATGAAATCATCATACCGTTAAACCATGCCATTCCTTCATACATTATCTTGCCCGAATGGTGTGCAGCCACGTAATCCATGGAGTAATGAGGTTACCTCCCCCTCGCGATCTGATAGGCTGTCCCCAGCCGTCAAAGAGAGGAGCAGCAGCCAGTCGGGAGTCAAATCATGAAGAATAACATATGGAATTATGCCATGTTTTAGAAAAACAACGATATGCCGAAACCGAGGCAAAAAGGTAGATCGCGTTTTATATAAGAGCCCGCGTGACATAATGAGGAACCGGGGGATTGGACGTCTGTCAAATGTACGAAGTCTCCAGTAGTCATTGTCAGTTCCGTTGCCATGATTGGTGGTAACAAATGTTCATGCGATATATACATCAGGGTGTGACATATGATTTATGCAAAGGATATAAGAGACAAAAAGATTTAATATCATACCTGTTGGTGTAAGTATTACGACTTCTATGCCATTAACAGAGCTCTGCTGCCAACAGGTGTTCATAACCTTGGCAGAGTTGTTTTTTCACCCTCCGGAACCATGATCCTTTGTATATTTCTTGAAGAGTTCTTTGTCAAAAATACAGGCCATTATGCTGGCTTGGTAACCAGATAGCCATAATTCCATTCACAAGGTAGGCGCGAAACGTGGTCAGGTCGGCTCGTGATGAGATCCCCTGTTCCAAGGTTTTCTTGTTAATTTACCTTCGGATCATATCCCCGGTGTGGTGGCCGTAATGGGAATGCCACTTCGCTTCCATCCTTATGATCATGGTAGGCTGGCTCTCAATGAGACCCCCTATCCTGCATTTGACAATTACATATTTTGTTTTTGTTTTCTTTTGCAGAGCACTTCTCTTTTTTGTTTATTTCCACATAAGGGTGGTTTCGCACTCCTTAAGAGCGGGGAATGGTGGAAGAAGTCTTATGATCCCAACAGACATATATAAATCGTTTGTTCTTACTCCTCAGTAATAATCAAGAAATATTTTTAGGGAAATCGTCATGATAAAAATCACCAACCAGGGTTTGGTAATAAGACAGTGACAGCGAAGATAAAAAGTTCATGTCCCTCCTCTTGTCCTCTTATGCATACTGGCTTCATAGTAATAGCGATTTATGATGTGCTGATTTCGGTATATCATGGTTTATGTTCATTGCATAAATTCATTGTTGTATCTAAAAGATTGAGGAGACCATGGTCACAAAGCATCCCAATAAGGGCAAAAACATGCCGATGGCATTCTTGAGAAAAGAATCCATTCGTAAAATACCATTTCTTTAAGAGGAGCAACGAAAAATCACAAATGTTGTTGCTTCTGAGAAAGGAACAGCAAAGACATTCAAATGCTGTTCCTTTTCGCAAAGGAACAACAAAAACACACAAGTGTTGTTCCTTTTCGCAAAGGAACAGCAACACACTCAAATGTTGTTCCTTTTCGCAAAGGAACAACAAATCACTCAAATGCTATTCCTTTTCACAAAGGAACAGCAAAAACACACAAGTGTTGTTCCTTTTCGCAAAGGAACAGCAAAATTACACAAGTGTTGTTCCTTTTCGCAAAGGAACAACAAAATCGCACAAGTTCTGTTCCTTTTTGCAAAGGAACAGCAAAATCACGCAAGTGTTGTTCCTTTTTGCAAAGGAACAGCAAAATCACGCAAGTGCTGTTTCTTTTGAAAAGGAACAACAAAATCTCACAAGTGTTGTTCCTTTTCACAAAGGAACAGTAAAAACACACAAATGTTGTTCCTTTTGAAAAGGAACAGCAAAAACACACCAGTGCTGTTCCTTTTCACAAAGGAACAACAAGAACACACTAGTGTTGTTCCTTTTCGCAAAGGAACAGCAAGAACACACGAATGCTGTTCCTTTTGAAAAAGAACAACAAAAACACACGAATGTTGTTCCTTTTGAAAAGGAACAACAAAAACACACGAATGTTGTTCCTTTTGAAAAGGAACAACAAAAACACACGAATGTTGTTCCTTTTGAAAAGGAACAACAAAAACACACCAGTGTTGTTCCTTTTCGCAAAGGAACAGCAAAATCACACGAGTAGAACAACAAAAATACTTAGCACGCAAATAGAAGATTAAAAGAGCATATATACAGGATGTTATGTACAAGTTATGAAAAAAATGAATTGCTTAAGTCATAGGTGAGGAAGATTTTGCTTCCCCTCCTAAAATTTCCAAATCATTATCTTGTTGTAGCTGCTGACAGAATGATTCCCGAGTGAGTGGCTTTCGATAGAGACGAACTCGGTGGCCATTTACTTTGAATGCATATCCAGAACCGTCAATTCTGATCAGGGTAAGGGTCCCATTTTCATGTACCTTCTGGATTTCGTATGGTCCTAACCATCGAGTCTGGAGTTTCCCCGGGAAGTCCTGAAACCGAGAGTCGTATAACAGAGCCCAGTCTCCTTCATGAAAGACTTTATTCTTGATAAGTGCATCATGCCATTTAGCTCGCTGTTGTTGAATTAATGCTGTGTTTTGTAATGCAGAGAGCCTAATTTCATCCAATTCATTAATCTGCTGTAATCGATTGATTTGCGCCTCACTCAAATCTAGGCCGACTTCCTGTGCAGTTCGTAGCGTTTGGATTTCGAATTCTATGGGGAAGATTGGTTGTTTTCCAAACACTAATTGATAAGGTGAATAGCTTGTAGTACTTCTCCATGTGGTTCTATAGGCCCACAGTGCCTCAGGTAGTCGAGCGGCCCAATCTCGCCTATGCGATGCAATGGTTTTTGTTAAGATTGATTCTATTACCTTATTACTACTTTCTACTTGACCATTTGCCTGCGGATGGTATGGGGTAGTGATCTTATGTTGGACATGATAATTGTTAAGTGTTGCAGCTAACTTATTCCCAACAAATTGTGGTCCACCATCTGTGATTAATTCTCTCGGAAGTCCATAATGTACAAACAAATGGAACAAGAATTGTATTACAGAGTCTTCTGTAGCCTTAGGCAATGATTCGGCCTCGACCCATTTAGTAACATAGTCTGTCGCCACCAGAATGTATGTCCTTTGATTTGATGGTGGATTAATGGGCCCGACGAAGTTGAGAGCCCACCGTTCAAATGGCTCAATGACAAATTGTGGTCTCAGAGGCATTTCATCAGCTTGACCAGGTCTTCCTGCTCGCTGGCAGCTGTCACAGGCTTGTGCAAATTTTTTCGCATCTTTGAAAATTGTAGGCCAATAGTATCCTGTCTATAATACTTTATGTGCTGTTCTTTTTTCAGCAAAGTGTCCCGCATGGTCTGTCATGGCAAGCTTTTAAAATTTCGAAGATCTCGTCTTCTCGAATACACCTCCTGATTTGCATATCTGCCCCTGTATGGAACAAATGGCCTCCAATCCATGAAAATCGAGTGCTCTTCTGAACAATCTGCTTACGTTCCTGAGGGGTTAAGTGTTTTGGTAGCTTACCTACCGCAAGGTAATTAGCGACATCAGCATACCAGGGTGTTCAAACAGCAACAGCAAATAGGTGTTCATCAGGAAATTGATCTTCTACTGCTGCTGCTTCAATTGACTTCGGTATTCGTGAGAGAAAATCGGCTACAGGGTTCTCCTTGCCAGGTCGGTCCTTGATTGTGATATCGAACTCCTGCAATAAGATCAACCATCTAGTTATTCTAGCATTCGTAACAGGTTTATTTACCAAATATTTGATAGCAGAATGATCGGTATATAACACAACGTGGTAGCCCGTGATATAATGTCTAAATTTGTTAACAGCATGTATTACAGCCAGGAATTCCTTTTCAGTGACAGTATAATTAAGTTCGGTAGAGGATAAGTTTTTGTTGATATAGTAGATAGCATATGGTTTCTTATCCTCTTCTTGTCCCAGGACTGCACCAATTGCTGTATCCAAGGCATCAGATGAGATTTGGAATGGAAAATTCCAGTTTGGTCCTCGGAGGACTAGGGCTGTTGATACAAGCTTCTTCAATTCCTTAAAAGCCTGGTCACATTTATCTGTCCACAAGAAATCAATGTTACCAGTTAGAGCATATAGAGGTGCAGCAATACGTGAATAATGTTCTATAAATCGTCTGTAATATCCAGAAAATCCAAGAAAACTGCGTACCTCTGTTTGAGTAGTGGGGGTAGGGATGAGCAAAAGAATCTGAATTTTGGCAGGGTCTACCTGGATGCCAGCTGCTGAAATATAGTGCCCTAGAATGAGCCCTTCTGTCATCATCATGTAACATTTTTCTTGGCTCAGGCAAAGTCTGGTAGCGATACAACGCTGTAGAACGTTTTCCAGGGTATCTAGAGCTGGGTCAAAATCATCTCCATATGGTGTAAAGTCGTCCATGTACACCTCAAGTCCATCATTTATTAGATCTGCAAAGATACTGAGAATAGCCCTTTGGAATGTAGTAGGGGCATTACATAAGCCGAAGGGTAGTACTCAATAGGCAAACGTTCCCCAAGGGCAAGTAAAGGTGGTTTTATCCTGGTCTTCAGGGGCAATTTGGATTTGGTTATATCCGCTGAAGCCGTCCAGAAAAGAAAAAAAAATCTTTCCTGCCAAAGTGTCCAATACTTTATCTATAAATGGGAGAGGAAAGTGATCCTTCTGTGTGGCCTTATTTAACTCCCTGTAATCCATGCAAATCCTCCATTTTCCATTTTTCTTGGGTACCACCACTAGGGGAGAGACCCATTTACTGTCAGAGATGGGGTAGATAAAATTAACATCTAAAAGTTTCTAAAGTTCGGCTTTTACTATCTCTTTTAGATGGGGGTTGAGTCTTCTTTGTGGCTGACGAACAGGTCTTGCATCCTTTTCTATATAGATGTGGTGGGTGCATAATTGAGCATCAATCCCCTTCATGTTAGGGTAATCGCACGCAAATGCTCCCTTATATTTTCGTAACAAATTAACAAGCTTTGTTTCTTGATCTGGTGTAAGGTTGGCGTCGATATTTAGATTCTTACCAGGTTCAATTTCCACTACTTTGCTATTGGCAACAACAGTCACTCGTATTGTTTGGTCATGTGGATCTTTTAAAGGGTCTTCTTCTAGCTCGCTATCAAACGTTGCTTCTATCATAAAACATTGTGTGTGCGTTCTAGATTCATTTTGACTAATGAAGTTGTTGATGGTGTCATCTTATGTTTGATCTTTAAAATCTAAAGCCTTCTGTACAGTCAATGGAGATCTGATATTGTTAGTAAGATATGACACAGGATACTGATTAGTTTTGATCATCGGCAGGCTTGGCTGTGCTGGAGGATATAGAACTAGATTTTTAACGTCTGGTCCTTTAGTTATGGTCATGTTTCCCTGCCGGCAACCAATGTAGGCATCGACGGTAGCAAGCCAAGGTCTTCCTAATATTAGCAGATGTCCATCTAGTCAGGTTTTTGGATTAATTATCAGGAAGTCAGTTGGATATTCCCAGGAGTTTACAGAAACCATGACATCGTATAGAGTACCTTCTGGTCGAACTACAGATCGATCTGCCAATTCTAGCAAAGTAGAAGTAGGTTCTACTGATGTGATGCCAAGCTTTTGGCAGGTGGAAGCTGTCAAAATATTGATTGCAGCTCCCAGGTCGACTAAACCGTTAGTCAGGGTTTGATCATAGATTTGGACAGTTACAATTGGGTTTCCGGGATCTTCGTATTTGATAGGTGTCTCTTTTCTTGATAACAAGTCGGATAAAGTACCAACTACTTGGACTCTAGGGCTAGTGGTTGTATTCCTCCTTGATATTTTTATGCACAGTTCCTTTATAGTTTTTGCGTATATAGGAATGTCTTGAATGGCTTGGAGGAATGGAATTTTTATGTACAGATTTTGTAACTCTCCTAGAATGTCAAAGTCTGGATATTGTACTAGTCGCGGTATGACTAATCGTTCCGGGAAAGGAGGAGAGGATGTACTTTCTTGTTGATGGGTCTGCTCTTTATTTGCATCCTTTTGTTGTAGCAATTGTTCTATTGGTAACTGATCTTCAATGTGAACTGTTTTGTCTCCCTCTGTTTCTATTATACGTCCAGATCGTAATTGAAGATCATTGCACTCCCTTAGGTCAGGTCTGATTTTTGATGTTTCTATGATTTGGAGGGATTGGACTAGTCTATTATTAGGATTGGGATTGGGTTGGGCTGGGAGTTGCGGTCTCAGATTAGACTGGGGGTTTTGTTGTAAGGCTGGCAGAGTTGGTTGAGGGAGTGGAATAGTTCATGTTGACTGATATGTCGATCTTGGCCAATTTGTCTGCCAGGGTGAACCTTCTGAAGTAGGGGGAATCCATTGTGGAGGATATGAGTTACTCTGCCAATATGGTGGGGTGTAAGGAAAATTTGGCTAGCCGAATTGGCCTGTCTGATTCATTCACGGACTTGGAGAAGGAAACGGATGTGATGACCAATTCAGAAATGGGGGTGTAGATTGGTTTTGCCACATACCATATTGCTGAGCATTATACTGCGGAGGCTGGAAAGAAGAAGTTGGGTCCGAAAACATACCAGATTGCCTAGGTTGCCATTGGCAACACTGGTTAACAAAATATTCCGGCTCTGGTTCTTCTTCTGCTTCCTTGTATACTGCCTTCAATCCAGGAAGTGAGGGGCAGCTTTCGGTGAGATGATCTTTCGTACAGATAGCACATGTTTGAACTGAATCTAGTGGACATTCCTTGTGGCTATGTTTTCTTTTGCATCGGGGGCAGAAAATTGCCAAATTCTGTTCCGCCTCCATCTGCTTTTGCTTAGCCTGCACAATATCAAGCTGTGTAGTTAATGTCCATAGAATATCAGTTTTAAAATTTTCTAATAAATTCCCAAGTTCTACACGTGTTACTCCTTCTGTTGATATTTTGTTATCTCTAACAAACCGATCGTATTCTGTTGGTTTTATCCTTGTGCTACCTCTTGAACTCCTGATGCATAAATTAATGATATCAGCAAAATTCTCTTGGTAAATATCCCCTTTACCCATGATATTCAATGTTTCAATCCACTGTTCTTTCATACCTCTAATTAATGCAGTTTTCAACACATTATCAGGCAGAGGTAATGATGCATAGGGGGATCTCTATAAATTATACTGGAAGTGTTCTACATATTCCTCTAGAGTTTCATTTGGTCTGGCCGTCATTTGGAAAATTTCATCTTTCAGTTCTCTTGACCTACAGTAATCCTAATATTTCTTGAGAAAGGATTCTTTCATTTGCTCCCAATTGTTTATGACTCCACCACCTAAACCCATAAACCATCTCAGAGCTGCTCCCTTCAAAGTGGACGGGAACAACTTTAATTTCTGTGGGTGAGTGGTGTAATCATACCCTCTACATAACACATTGAATTTGAATAAGAATGCATCAGGGTCTTCTGATGTGAGTCCATGAAACGTTGGGATGTGTTGAAGAGGAATCGCTTTCATGGGTGCATTTGCAGCAG
Source organism: Pinus taeda (assembly GCA_000404065.3). Lineage (NCBI taxonomy): Eukaryota > Viridiplantae > Streptophyta > Pinopsida > Pinales > Pinaceae > Pinus > Pinus taeda. The sequence goes on along the minus strand of APFE030343731.1, from coordinate 3,923 downwards.
AGTCTACTATAGGATATTGCAATGTAGAAGTTTGAGTATTTGGCTGATTCTGCGCCATGGGATCAAATATGTGCCAATAACCTTCCGGAATTTCTAGGAGGGTGTTCCTAGGTTGAGAAGGGACGGCCTTGGCAGGGGCTGTTTTAATGACACTTCCCTTATCTGGGATTTCTATCTGAGGGAATGGGGTGCCTTCAATATTAACTTTGGCTGTGCTCCCCTTATCTGGGCTGTTTAACAGCTGGATTATCCTAGAAGGAGACCTTGGTCCCTCTATTTCCCCTGTTTCCCCTTCTCCTTCACAAAGGTTGCTTAAGTTCCCTTCCTGCAGCCGTTCTGACACAAAATTTTCAATTTCTTGAAAGTCTTGTTCATCAGTCTGGCTATGTACCTTAGCGAAGGCTCCAGATGGTGATGTTGTAGCCTGAAGGGAACTAGTAGGCTGTTTAGAATTAATCTTTCTGAGGCCTACTAACGGCTGAGATTCATTTTTCTTGTAGATTTCATCTATAAAGATTGTTCGGCCAAGGGTCACCAGTCCTTTGGCTTTTTCAGGTTTGGCTGGGGGTTTGATATTCTTTTCTAGCTTTTTCTGCTTAGTCATGCACTCTAAAAACTACTAAATCCTATCAACCAGCAATTCTGCTAAGAGAGCGGACGGTGGAGCAGGGCTTTTACATGCTCCGTACGTAGGTTCTTACCTTCTGTTTTTAAGATCCAACTCCCCCCTAGCAGATTTGCGCACTACTCTGTAAAGGGCAAATGGCTATTACTCCCTCCCGCGCCAAAATGTAGAGCTATAACTAGGGTCTCTCACACCTCTAATTATCCCACATTAATAAGTTAATCCGGGAACGTTTTGTTATTGCAAGGAGTAGCTCAATCCGAGGCTATTTGTCCAAGTAATGCTCTGTAGTATAGTGTTCTAATGATTCGAAAGGAAATAGATGCTAAGCTGTAACTAAACTAACCCAAAAGATAGAATCACACAAGGCAGTTGATCAGT
>APFE030343718.1:0-16454 GCA_000404065.3 Pinus taeda | reverse complement strand
CCAAATTTTTCATACAATTAACAATCTCATCTACCCGAAGAAAGTAATTAGCCACACTTTCATCATTATACATCCTGAGATTCTCATACTGAATTCAGAGAGTTTGAAGTTTAGCACGCTTTACCTGTTCATCTCCTTCGTAGCTCAAGACAATTGTGTCCCATATTTCTTTTGCTGATTTATATTGCATAACTTTCACAAACTCTGTTTGAGATAAGCATCCCAACAAAGTATTGAATGCTTTAGCATTTGTTTCATATTTCTTCTTTTCGGCCGCATCTGTAGGAGTAGCTGAAGGAAAATTGTAGCCTGTCTCTATGATATCCCAAACATCTGTACCAAGAGAAGAGATTGAAGATATGCAGTAACTCTTACCTTCCAATAATTGAAGTTTGTCCCATCAAACATCGGTGGCCTGATAGATGCTTCCCTTTCGTAGTTTCTCATGATGAAAGATCTTCCTTCAAGCGATCAAGCTTCTTTCAGAAGGACCTGCTCTAATACCAATTGTTGAAAATAATACTGAGAGGGGGGGTGAATCAATATTATCTAGATCTTTTACCAAATTTTCCTTATTTACACTTTGAATTATTTTTGTATATCAGTACCATAAAATAATGAGCATGAACAAGGAAAAACAGACAGTCACATCAAAGAACACCAGATATAAGGCGGAAACCCAATGTGGGTGAAAACCACCTGCTGCAATATGTCTCTATCTTCTTTCAAATTAGAAACTCCTTTTACAATGGTCTTGTACTGGTGCAGTTCTTTACCAGTACGCAGGCTGCAACCTGCAGAGAGCTACAACTCTCTCTCGTTTTCCAGTCTCTCCTGGAAGGGAGCTACAACCCCCTACTTCTTTTCTTACAAGGACCACGTTTCATAAATTTTCAAACTGGGCCCATATACATGAAATGATCATCAAGTACATATAAATTATAATCAGCTGTAGTAACCACATCAATATAACAGAACTGAACCCAGAACAACTTATCAACAGAAAAAATTCAGTCAACAGATAGTCCTGAAACATATACGCAACTTTCCTTTCTTTGGCCTGCGCTGGTACGCACTTCACCCTCTGCTTCTCTGCGTATACCCACAGATCTACTTCTGCTGCACTGCGTGCCCACGCATTGCTTCTTCTGTCGCGCTGCGTACAGTATGCACCCAAATGCAATATCGCACCGCGTACTGCCACAGTAGGCACGCACCCAAAAGAACTATCGCGCCGCGTACTGTTACAGTAGGCACGCACCTGAACCACTACTGCTCAGCGTACCCACGCAGTTCTCTTGTTCCTGCTCTGCGTACCCACGTAGTCACCCTTCGTCTGCTCTGTGTACCTGTGCAACTCACCTTCTTCTGCTCTGCGTACCCACGCAGAGGCACCATTGAATACCTGCGTACCTCAGATTAGGGCTGAATTTGCAGATCACAGGTATGCTACAGTTAGACGGATGCCGAGATCTGATCAAGCGCTCGAGAAATCACCCTTTACAGATTTGCTTTCCACTTTCACTTTCATATAGATCAAGCCTTTTGAAACAATAACCCAATAGATCAGATCTTAAGATATTCAAACCAAAAGCATACTAAGCCAAATGATCTCCTTTGCTTTATATAGGCAAGCTCTTCCTCAAATCAAGGATCATGGGGCTCAATAATAATAATAAAATAAAACAATACCACGGGCCAAAACCATGATAACACAATACCGACGGCTAACTACCAAGGGTAAAACATAAGGAACCCCACATGTGCGTGCTTTACTGCCTTGAAGTTTGTGCACTGGGGGTACGCACCACATGAATGGGTAAACTGCGTGTCTAGACACGGTCCCTGCACAGCGTTCCTGTGGGTACGCATCTTCTGAACTGTTCTCCTGTGTACTTCTTAATTTTCATCATTTCGAGAGCCTTGCCATGGGTGTTGCCATCAAGTACAACATCTGTAACATATAAGCATACCAGAAACATAATGCCAACAAATGTATGCAGCCCAAGGGATTCCATATGTGCTAATTCCTTAATGGAATGAACAAAATTTGCTAAAGCAAAAGACCTGCATGTGACAGGGAAAGTGGGCCATAATGACTTCTTGTCGTCTTTGAGAACTTTAGTCAGGCCCCTTCCCATAGTCTGGTAGGAAATCTCTTGATAATAACTTATCGGAAACATATAAAGGAAGGACGTGTGGATCGGCTATGATACCAAAAACCGTAATCTAGGTGAACCATTATTTAATTAAATACTTGCTGATAGTAAGCAAGTTTGTTGCGGCTTCTTGGGAAAGAATAGGGGCTTTCTTATTGAAAGTTATTTGATGTAGGGGAAACACAATAACATGAAATATCTTATAGAAGTGAGGTACATAATGTGATTCCCATATTTTTTTATGACTAAGATGGACTGGGTAGAGATCTTGTAAGGTCCATTTCTAACCCATGGTTGGAAATGTCATGAAAAAACAGATAACATCCATAATTTAGGAACTAAAATAGAAGGGAGGGAGGTTATCTGAATAGGAGGTTTTCTTCTATCGATATTTAGTTATGGTGGTGGCTAGGTTGTCAGAGTGGATGGAAGGCCAATTCATGATATGGGAATTAACGCATGCATCAATCAGAGGAATCCATTCTATTGAAAACTTAGTATTATTGGTTAGCCCATACAATCTACATAACATGATTATTACATAGTTGTAAGGGTTTTCCAAAGAGGCTATAACATACATACTCGATTTTTCATATTTGAATTTGTTGTCCAACACTCTCTAACATTGAATTAGCTTCAAGGGGCTTGGGTTCTGCTTTGCAAAGTTATCTACAAATGTGTTGTCATAGATATCCTACGGGTCAAGTATATGGTACATTTTCTTCAAGTCCTCTGCTCTTAACAACCCTATGAGCTCCATTCTTGAATTCTTGAACTGCATATCTGCAATGATAAGGTTTTCGATCACTCACCTCATCATGTCTATGTATGGGAGGATTTTAGCTCGTGCTCCTATCCTATGAAGGAAAGAACAGGAAGCATCTCTGCATTGAAGTCCTGAAGGCCTTGTTTAGTTAGTTCTTTCTCTCATAACAATGATTTTAGGGTGCTTGTCCTCTAGCCTATTGTAAATTACTTCCCAAGATGTTGTGCCTCCAACAACATCACAAAGTGTATCAGCGAAGATAGGAACCATCTCTATAAACTCGGATTCAACAATGGTCTATTTGCTCTATTTATTCATCACCTTTCTTAGTGACATGTCTTTTGTAGCTTTCCTAAAATAGACAAGATATATCAATGCAGACGATACTAGATAATTAAGACTCAAAGCTTCTCTGAAGTGAATTTCAATCTTGAGAAAGGTTTAATGAGATACTTGATTGTAACTACCCATAACCTAGAAAAATATTATCCTTCCTTGGGCAGCTAAATATTTATTAACCTGTCAACTCATTTGTTTTGGTATTTAAAACATAATTATTTCATACGTTTTACCTCTCTTAATCACGCATCGCAATCTCTAAAAGCATATATTATAGCACTACCTGATGCATCAAGTGAAATGCGATTATGGATATTGCAATATCACATTTCACAAATCGCTGACAAACATTCTAATGGCATGGTTAAGTCTCTTGCGAACTCTGCGAAGTGAGAAATGCAATTTCAAAATGACAAGTTTCTATTTTCGGCTTATCACAGCGGGAGACCTAATCGCATATTGCAAATTTTTAAAGGTGTTTTAAGATACTCAGATGGAAAAGTTTCATTTGCGATTTGCGATGTGGATTTCATCCTTAGTTTGTTTTGCAAGCTTTTTCTAGGTATTCTCTTAGAGCTAGGTATTATTATCCTAAGCCTAAAAACTTAAAAGGGTCCCCATTTATAACTCTAACCTTCGCTACTGTTCTTTATAAAGGGGGAGGTTGTTTCATAGTACAACATAGGCATATTCTAATTTCCATTTTGTAGTGCTTTGCAAGCGGTGCATTTCACAATTTACTTTTTTCTTAACCTTAAAATTATTGCTTCTGAGAGCATTAAGCAAACACAATAACTCTATGTTTCTCACATGTCATAGTGTTGTGTATACTAATCATTGTACTTGTATTCTAGTAGGGTCGAATGCAAGCCTCCCCAAGGTTAGGCCCTGTGATCTATGTATTGTGCATGCACATGCAAGTTGAATTGGGAATTGTTTCTATATCTTCAAATGAGCATCTTTGGTGTGATAAGAATTTCTTTTGATATTCGCAATATTTTTGTCCAATCATGTGCTATGCCTGAAGTATACAAATAAGCCAGTTTTTGAAATTCTCGATGACCAATATTAGGGTCATGGAACTTAATCCATACAACATCTACCTTATCTATATGGGTATATGATTTAACTATTTCGTCTGCACCATTTACTAGCCCATATGGTGCATCATAATTGCAGGCATACATTTCAACTAACATGTTCAAGTTTATCACAAGTTGTGAAGGAAAATTAGTTGTATCTTGATGTCTCGGAAAATTGTTGTTATTCTCTTCATCTTCATCAATTGCATTAATTAAAATTTCATTTCCATACATCAGCGTTAACATTTTCTTGTTATGCATTACAACATCCTTGTTTTCGTAAAATAAATAGGGAAACGTTGTATCATTTGGTATAGGGCGCATGAAAGTTGTATTAATATATGTTATATCATCAGATGTTTGAAAATTTGTTCACATTCTATTTAAAATTGATATGAATCTCTCATCTTTTTGTCACATAGTCATATGCAATTGAAAGCACTTGACATTATCCTTCCATAAATCATGTGTTATTGTTTGATTGTTGATTTTTGGTTTTTCAAAAATTAGAGAGTCTTGAATAGGTTGCGCTTGGTAGAAATCACCACAAAATATGATGTTAATGTTTCCAAAGTATTTGGTTTGGACATGTTTTATGTTTCTGAGTCTATTGTTAATAGAATATAAGAACCAACTACCGATCATAGACACCTCATCTATGAAAGCTAGTTGCAATCCTTGATATATCTTTGATAAGTTGTATAATACTTCTTTACGAAGTGGCAACAATTGAGACTTGCTACAAGGCATTAGTAATGCAAAATGGTTTGTTGTTCCACCTACATTATATGTAGAATTTCCTGTACATGCTAATATTAGACGCTTTGGTTTCATAGGATCAATTGTGTTTTGTGAATCGTAAATTCATATAAGCATTTGGAAAATTGCTTTTGTTGTGAGTGTTTTGCCTACCCTTGCTCCACCTGTAATAAATAGGTATGTTGGTTCATTGAGGTTTCTTCTTATTTTTATTACAAATTCTTTTACAATTTCTTGTTGCTCTCTGCTCAACATTCTTTTGAGTTTGTACTACTCATTTTTCTCCATTAAAAATGGATGAGCAGTTATTTGAAATCCAAGATTGATTTTTATTTTCATCTCAGGTTGTTTTGGAAATTGCAAGTCCGATTGCAAATCATATTCCCCACAATGGGAATAGTTTTCTAGTTTTGCATATTTATTTGATTGGTACTCATAGAACTAATTTGTTCATTTGTTGCGGTCTCTAAATCACCCCATGTTGGATTGATGTTATATGCAAATTTAGCTTCATTAGTCTCAACTATTTTTTCATGTAATGTATATGCAGCTTGCCATGTAGGCAAGTGTTGTTTCAATGTGTTTTCACATTTTTCAATGGCACATACGGCAATAATTTCTCTCTACAAAAGTTTTCAATATCATTGTATTTGTTATACTTGACAAATCATATAACATGTGGTTTTTTCCTTTTTGATATGTGTGTGTCATATTTCTTGTAATTTGATACAAATTCTGCAAGGCAGATTTTTCTAATGGAACTTGGGCATTTTATGTAGTAATCAATAATGGAGTGGCACATCACATCCTCTAAATCATCAGGTTCTTGTTTCAAGAGAATAGGCAGTTTAAGCATACATGCGTGTTCATCAACTGGAGATGTGTTTATGAATATACATTCTCTTGAACTACAACTAAATGGCAATGAAAGTGCTATATGCACTAATTGTTGACGTGACATTTGTTGGAGATTAAGTAATGTATTTCCATGTTTACATATCATTTTCATAGCATCAGTTTCATTTTTGTCATGCTCTTTGCATATTCTTCTAAATGCCTTTGTCATAGACTTATCAATTTGGGTCATATATGAAATACAATATGATGTTGCAACATATGCATTTAGCACAAATAATGCATCTGTATTTGCATTCCATATGGTAGGCATATCCTTTGCAAAACTATTATGCCAAATCTAAGAAGGTTTTAGTTTTAGGAAAATTGTAGATTTCTTTATTGTACATTGTAATAGTTGTATGTACTCACTTTCTGTTAGTCCTATTCCTACCAAGAAGTTGTCATGGGTTATTGAATCATTGTACTTTGTTTGTACACTGGTTGGTTCAATGATCATTGTAGATTTCATTGGTGGCACGGGGAAATTATATCTACAGTTTTAATTTTTTCACTTCTTACAGCGTCTTGTATAATAATGTTTATGAAATTTACCAACATCTAGCTCCAAATGATCTATATCACAAGTTATGTAATTGTCAAGAAACTTCTCAATTTTGGATTTCTTTGTTTTCCATATATTGGAGCATTCTCTATCCATAGTACTCCATGTTCATGTTTGGTTCCTCTATTTTGAAACTCTGTTATGAAATAGTAATAAGATATTTTTCCAAAGAATGTAGTATCATGACATATCATTCACTTTAAAACACTAATTCTCTTTCTATAATATTGACTACATGTGACTGGATATTTTCTTATAAATTAATCAATGTCATGATATTCTAATGTATCAGTGTAGTTTTTACTTGCTTTATTTGTAAACAATGTAACAAATGTATCTACTAATGGTTTCCATCGATGTTCTGCATGTGTAAATGTCACAAAGAAAGTTGGAGGTCCCAATTGTCATATCATTGCAAATATGTTTTTTTTTTTTTTAATTTGTTCCAAATGATCAGGAGATATGTGAGTGTTTATGAAATATATGTATCCAATATTAGGTTTCAATAATTTTTCCAAATTTGATCAATACTTGAAATCTCTTATTAATAATTTTCTCCCTCTTAGTTGCCCTTTTCTTATTCGTACCAATATGCATGAGAGAATTTTATCAATAATTATTCCCATTGTCTTGAAAAACAATTTTTTTGTGTGATATGAGAAGTCACCACTTGCTTGCAACAATTCCCATTGCACAATTCTTTGGTAGCTAAACTTATTTGTGATGTCATCATCACACGCATCACCATAGAATAATGTTGGAAAGTTCATTTCTTCTGTATGTTTGTCCTTGAAAATCCCCAGTGGTCGTTGTCCTTCAGTAGGTGCAAGTTCAATAATCTTGTCTTGCAAATTGTAGATGTCTTGCACCTCTACTAATCCATGTACCAATGTTTCAATAGGTGCTTCATTATTGTTGAGTGATAAAAAGGTGTCTTTTAACCCCTATTTACCCTACATTAATTATCAATCTAGTTATGATTTTTTATCTCAAGAGTGTACTCAATTTGAGGCAGTCACTTGTTCAAGAGTAATTGTTGCCGTATAGTGCTTACAAAAGTAAATGAATGCTGGGAACAAAATCTAATTGTAATGGCAAGAAACTTAAATTCTTTATAACTAAATCATTCTCTCAAGAAACTACAACAATCATCAATCAAGGATGTAGTAATGAGAACTCTTTCCCCTATAAACTATTGTAAATGAAAATCAATCACAGAGAAGATCTCCAATCTGAGAACTTAGACAACAGTAGTCAATGCTCGTTACAATTATTGATCTTTCAATCCACACTAAATCAAGTACTGGAAATAACAATTCAATTAGTAGAAAAGGAACAACAACTAATCTATTGAAAAGATCGAACAACAAAGCTTAATCTACAGGAATGAATTGAGGAGCAAAGCTTAACTGAAATGTATTGAACAACAACCTTCAACTAGTAAAGGAATCGAACAACAATCTTTAAATAATAAAGGATTTGAACAACAATCTTTAACTAAGAAAGGAATTTAACAACAATCTAAGAAAGGAACAACAAACCAAATTAAATCTACAGAAATTGAATAACAAACTTAATTGAGTGTAAACACACAGCTACTATAGAGTAATCGAATCAGTAATCCTATTCTATCATAATGAACATTAACCACAGTTATAAAGCAAGGACAATTGTATTTATAATTGAACAGCAGTTGAATGAACAAAAATCACAATTATAAGTGAACCATAGCTAAATCAACTGCAATCACAACTGTATACGAACAACAATATCAATCTATAAATGAACAACAGAATCCAAATTAGACAGTGAAATATTATTTCAGAATGAACAACATAATATTTCAAGTGGTGAATAATAATCTCGCTATCCAATTACAACTTCGATATAATAGAGCAGTTCGATGAAATGTTCAGAAACAAAATATTACTGAATAAAACAAATTAAATGAATGTGAAGGAAATCAAACCACACATGACTGTAATCATAAAATAACGATACAAGAAGCAAGTGATCCACTAGGGTCGGGCCCTTAACCACCAGGGAAGCACTACTGCTGTTACTCCAGGATCAGATGATGGAATGACAACTAAGTTATATATTAATCATAAATGACAGAGTTACGTCTATCGGTCTTTAAAGAGAGGATTATAATAGTAAGTTCTACAAATTGATAATAATATCTGCCCCTTGGGCTAGTAGCATCATCCCTTCTTATAATGGCCAGGTAGACGTATCAAAAATAAAGATAAATCTTGAAGCAGCGATCCCTCAGTATCAAAGGATGTTGATGGATTCACCATATCTTTGATCTTCAATTATCGTTTTGTCCTCTTGCTCTGATACCGCGTTTCCGCTTTCTTTTCCTAGACTATGCACTCCAATCTTGATTTCCTCGTCTAGATATGTCCTCCTATCAAAGGGACAATAGTTGCTTCTACTTTGTCTTTTCCTCCAGAATAGTGATTTTCCATTTTCTTCACTTTCTGTGTAGAAAAATACAATGGTTAGTCATTTTGCACCAATCATAAATCTCCTTAATTCTATCACAATTATTTAACATATTACCATCTTAGAATGTAAAGAAGTTATGATTTAAAGGAAAAGACAAAGAAATAAATGGTAAATACATGCCTTTTCCAATGCTCAACACACCCCCCTACTTCCCCTTTTTCATGCCCTCGTGAAAACATTGTAGTTTACATGCAAGGTAGTTAGGGACATGATGGAGAAGGATTTTCATGCAGTGGTCTAAAACCATGATGTGTGGCTAAAAATTCAAAAATATGCCCTATCTGGCCATTAGGCAATTCATATAGGGCCCTATACCCCAGTGCAGGATACCAAATGATTGGACTTCGAAACTTACATCCTAACCAATACGGGCCTTCTCTCATGATGAGGTTACTATAGGTAACTAGACGATTAGCTGCTAACTTAACATTTTCATTATTGAATGGCTCTCTGTCCTGAACATTCCGATTGGAAGTCTTGTATCGAAGTTTAGTTGATGCTATGGCAAGGCCTTTGATGGATAGGAAGTATTCTACCCCTTGGTGGACAACTATTGTGTGAATGGGTCCCAATCTCTGGATCACACCCTTCTTTCTCGTTAAGCTTCTATGCTTATTCCACAACTATAATGGATTTCTTGGTTCACCCCTTATCCACAGATCTAGCCTATTCCCCTGTCTCTAAAAGGCTTTATGGGCTTTAAGCCACTTTATCTAGTTAAGAGAAAAAGAGATGAATCCCTGATGTTTAATATCACCCACAAAAGGACTAGGGATTTCTTCCATTTCACCATACAACACAAGATTATGCAAATAAAACTCACATAGCAATCACTGGAATTTCACCCCATAATGTTTAAAATAGTTTATAAAATCATCAATATTTTTTAACTCTATAGGTACCCCTACCTTGACAACCTTAATTTTTAATTGTAAGTACCTTTCCATCAAAAACAAAGAATAATTTTTGGTAGGTGTCCTACAGGCTAGAACATGAGTATATAGGGAACATAGGGTATCCATTTGACTCATAAATATGTCTAGTCTATTGGTTACCATTTTAACTTTTTCCTCTATTCTCTAACATCTATCGAATGCCTCGCTCTTTGATTCATTGATGTTCTTTATTTGTTGTTGTAATTTCTGATATTTCTCCTAAGGAACAGTTTCCTCTGTGAGCTTTTCTATTGTTTGTTGGGCCTATGCCAAATCCTTTTGAAGTCTCACTACCCTCAGATCATTGTCCATCAAAACATATTTGGCCCGAAGATCTACCTGGATATCCTTATTGCGACATCTGGTTCTTATAGTCTGTGTTTCCTTCTCATGAACTATCCAGTCGATCATGATGCTAGAGGACAATGCAAATGTCTGGATGTCCTTATTACATACTGGTGTGTTTTATGTTTAGACCTCTGCATTTGTAATGGCCGCATGCTATTCCTTGCCATCCTGACTAATAATGGGTTTAGTTTGAGTTCTTTTGGTCTTCATTTTATGGGGTTTCGTTTGGGTGGTTGCATCGTTTGTTCTAGGGGCTCTTTTTGAGATTATCCCCATATTTAGGACCCTTATTTGTTGTCTGAGCTATTTTACTACATTTAGTAGTCTCTGTTGTTCCTTCACAGCCTTTTGATTTCATTCGTTTTCTTTGAGGGAACATCTATTTCTTTTCTTGGGCTTGGGATTTGTTATTTAGGGATTGTACCCTTGCCCTGGCTTATCTCCATGTTTTCTGCTTGGAACACTTCTTCAGTGTTCTCATCCTCTAGATTAGGTTTCTCAGGGGATGAAAACCTGGTTTGATCTACTATTTCTCGGGCGAATTCTAGTTCTACTTCTTCTTCGCCATTCATTTCTTCGAATACACCCTCACTATGAGCAGAGTGTTCCGCTGATGGTCCTACCTCAATATCGAGGTTGAGTGGGCTATGGGGCTGGATGTATTCACCCATATTGGCCAAAATTTGGGCCAATTCATCTTCTTGCAGAGGGTTTTGTAATGGGCTTTCACTGGGTGGTTCTACTGCCTCCCCTTCTTCCTCACCGGAGTGCTTAGTTTCCTCCTCGGGTTCCTCTTCTTCATTTTCTTCTAATTATTCTTCTTCATTTTTCCCTCCTTGAATTTGTGGGGGTTGCTCATCCTCTGAGTCATACATCTCTAATGGTTGGCTGCTGTTTTCTTGGGGGGTTCCAAACATTCCTTTACTTCTCCCCAATATGGCAGATTGTCTTCATTTCTACAGTCTAATTGATGTGCTAGCAGTGCTTTTTCATATTGGGGATGGTAAGGCCAATCCCCCATCTATTGGGAAAACCAATTCTTCCCAACTACACTGATTTTAAGCGAGACTATAACTGACCATTAGCCTAATTAATCCATGATGACTTACTATGGTTTCTACATGACGAGATTTTCTCATACATCAAGCAGCATCATGCAATAAAGAATTTAAGTATGCGGGCAAATTCACACCATATTTTTGTTTTAAGACAGCTAACAGTTTGAGATGGTGTGGTTTTACCATGTCTTTTCTACCATCACAGGTGATGTAGCTTTACACAACCCTGGCTAATTCCGCCCATGGTTCTGCCAGGGCTGTAGGTAGGACACCCTTTCCTTTGATAGTAAGGCTTTATCCTTCTTCCCAGAAGATGGTTACAACATTCTGAAGTCTCACTTTTTTCTGGGTGCATACTGGTCCAATAGCTAGAAGTCTTGATACTTCAGCAATTATCGCAACCGTTATTGTTATTTGCCTCCCCCTCACCATGGAACGATCTTCTTGCAAATTCTGCAGAAATTCAATGGCCACCATCTCATTAGACTGTTGTAGTTGGTTAAGGTAGGCAATCCATTTTTCTCTTATTAAAATTTAGCATGCAACATCGGAGATCATTAACACCTGCAATTCGCTGCGTATTGATCTACCTCCCATTTTGTTCAAGATTAGCACACTGTTAGCAAAAACACAGAGATGATGATGGAACAACAAGTTGTTCAAAATTTAGCACAATGTTACTTTTTACAGAGAAAAAACACAGAGATGATGATGGAACAACAAGTTGTTCAAGCTTTAGCACACAGTTACTTTTTACAGAGAAAAAACACAGAGATGATGTTGGAACAACAAGTTGTTCATATTGGGAAATATCAATACCCTTAAACTTGTTATTCCTAAGTTTTAATAGAATCATAGTACCTCCAAATAAGGAGTTGACACATATGCCAATGTATTATGGAGGTCATCCTTGCCCCCTTGAAATGTGATAGGTCGTCCGCGGCCGGAAAATAAAGGAGTAGCATGCTGGAATGCAGTCGTACAGTAAAGTAAAGGAACGACATATATATCCATGACATGATTACAAAAATCAATGGATTACTGAAATCGAGGCTTATGATGGAAATCTCAAATAGATATGGAAATGTCATGATATGATGAGAAAAATAGAGGATAGGACAACTGACGTAAGTAAAAGTTCTTATGCAATCATTATCCACTTTAACCATTATGATTGATTTATAAATGATTTTCCATGTATAAAATGTTCAAAAGGGTTATATAACATAATCTCTTTTGAAATGAATATAAAGCTATAAGAAAAAGTGTTTATAATGACTATTGGTGTATGAAAAATATGACTTCAATACCATCAGCAAAGCTCTGTTGCCCACAGGAGTCCACAACCTTGACAGAGTTGCTTGTTTCACCCTTTGAACCATAATCCTTTGTGTATGCCTAAGAAAGTGTTGTGCGATGTCAGAATGGAGACCATTGTGCTAGCTTGGTAACCAAATGAATCACAATGCAATTCACTAGAAAGGAGTGAAAGGTGGGTAGGCTAGCTCGTGATGAGACCTCCTGTTCCAAGAACTTTTTTATTTTTCTAATATGCATCTTAGATCATATCCCTGGTGTGGTGGCCATAGTGGGAATGCCACTTCACTTGCTTCCTGATGATCATGGTAGGCTCGCTCTTAATGAGACCCCTATCCTTCATCTGACAATCATGTTAGTAATCATATAGATATATATATTTCTCATTTTTTTTCCTTTCCTTTTATATAGAACTTTCCTATTTATATACAGAGGGTGGCTCAACACTCCTTAAGAGTAGGGATGGTGGAAGAAGTCTAAACATATCAATAGAGGAAAATATGCCCTTTATTATTATTCAATAATAATGATCAAAGAGAATTATGAAGATTTTAAGAAAGAACCAACATGATAAAAATAATCAATCAAATTGGTTTTAGTGAAAATAAAGACAGAAAAGGGATATAAATAGTTGTATCATTTTATTTTTCTTATCGATTCAAATTAAATTCTCTAAATATAACGATTTTTCTTTGGTTTGTTTATTTCAGTATCCTCTATATTTTTTGTTCTTGCATAAATGTATAGTTGTGCCTTAAATAAACCATTAGTTGCAAAAATGCTCTAAATGATGAAACACACATACACACATAAAACAAAAAAAAAATGCACTCAAAAAGTGTTGTTCCTTAGATGGAACAACGACTGTTCCTTAAAAGGGACAGCAAAAGAACATCTGCACACAAAGAATGTAGTTCCTTTAAGAGGAACAGTAAGCAAAAGAAAAGAAAAAAATACACTCGAAACTGTTGCACCTTAAGAGGAACAGCAGTTGTTCCTTAAATGGAACAGTAAATAAAGCAAGCACGAAATAAAATACCGGTCCTTTGGTGGAACAGTGTAAGATCATTCGAAATCGAAACTATTGTTCCTTAGGAAGGAACATCAGAAAGGAAAAAAATAGGTGAAGGGTTGTTCCTTTAAAAGGAACGGCAAAACAATCTGCCGTAAGTGTTGTTCCTTTGGAAACAAATGGCCAAAATGAAAGTGTTGTTCCTTTGGAAAGGAACTGCAAAAATGCGGGAATGTTGTTCCTTCAGAAAGGAACAACAAAAAGGAAAGTGTTGTTCCATTGGAGAGGAACAACAAAGAAATGAAAGTGTTGTTCCTTTGGAAAGGAATAACAAAGAATGAAAGTGTTGTTCCTTCGGAAAGAAACAACAAAAAATACGGAAATGTTGTTCGTTAAGAAAGGAACAACAAAAAACATAAGTGTTGTTCCTTTGGAAAGGAAAAACAAAAAACAAAAGTGATGTTCCTTCAGAAAGGAAAAACAAAAAATGCGGAAATGTTGTTCCTTCATAAAGGAGCAACAAAATATGAAAGTGCTGCAGAAAAACGAAAGTGTTGTTCCTTTGGAAAGGAACAACAGAAAAATTGAATGTGTTGTTCTTTCGAAAAGGAACAACAAAAATGTGGGGATGTTGTTCCTTCAGAAAGGAATAGAAAAATGCTAAAGTGCTATTCCTTTAGAAAGGAACAGCAGAAAAATGAAAATGTTGTTCCTTTGGAAAGGAACAACAAAAATGCAGAAATGCTATTCCTTCGAAAAGGAACAGAAAAATGCGAAGGTGTTGTTCCTTTGAAAAAGAACAACAAAAAATGCGGAAATGTTGTTCCTTTGGAAAGGAATAGAAAAATTCAAAAGTGATGTTCCTTCAAAAGGAACAGCAAAATGCAAAAAGTGTTGTTCCTTCGGAAAAGAACAACAAAAAGGCAGAAATGATATTCCTTTGAAAAGGAACAAAAAAATGCAAAAGTGTTGTTCCATCAAAAAGGAACAGTAAAAAGGCTGAAATGTTGTTCCTTCGGAAAGGAATAGAAAAATGCAAAAGTGTTCCTTCATATAGGAATAGCAAAAATGCGGGAATGTTGTTCCTTCAAAAAGGAACATCAAAATGCAAAAGTGTTGTTCCTTCAAAAAGGAACAAGAAAACGATAGAAATGTTGTTCCTTTGGAAAGGAACAACAAAACACAAAAGTGTTGTTCCTTCGAAAAGGAACAACAAAATGCAAAAGTGATGTTTCTTCAGTAAGGAACAACGAAAAGGCAGAAACACTATTCCTTTGGAAAGGAACAACAAAATGCAAAAGTGTTGTTCATTGGGAAAGGAAAAACAAAACAATGGAAATGTTGTTTCTTCGGAAAGGAACAACAAAATGCAATAGTGCTATTCCGTCGGAAAGAACAACAAAATGCGAAAATGATGTTCTTTTCGAAATGAACAACAAAATGCAAAAAATGAAAAAATGCAAAAATCTATATAGAAAATAGTTTATACAAGCAGAAAAGAAAAACTTATGTACAAGATTTAAGAACAATGAAATTACTTACTAATCCAATGCCAAGGAAGGATTATTTTCCTCAGCAATAATCTACATATCAGAATCTTCCCAAAGTTATTGATAGAAGGATTCTCGAGTAAGAGGTTTATGGTACAGTCACACTCGGTGGCCATTTACTTTAAAGGTATGTCCAGATCTATCAATAGTATTCAAGGTAATGGTGCCATTGTCATGTACTTTCTGGATTTCATACAATCCAAGCCATTGAGTCTGAAGTTTTCCTGGAAAATCTTAAAACCTGGAATTGTATAGGAGTGCCCAATCTCTTTAGTGGAAGATTTTCTTTTTGATCAGGGCGTCGTGCCATTTTTCTCTCTACTGTTCAATTAATGCAGTGTGTTGAAGAGTCGAGAGCCTCATTTCATCTAGCTCATTAATTCACTATAATCTGTTAGTCTGGGCCTCATTTAAATCCAAACTGATCTCCTGTGTTGTTCTTAATGTTTGTATTTTGAACTCTATTGGAAAGATGGTTTCCTTTCCAAATACTAGCTGATATGGTGAATAACCGCTGGTGTTTCTCCATGTTGTTCGATATTCCCACAACGCCTCCAGCAATCTTGAATCCCAATCACGCCTGTGTGATGCAATGGTTTTTGTCAATATTGCCTCTATCACTTTATTCGTGCTCTCTACTTGGCCATTTGCTTATGGGTGATACGGAGTGGTAATTTTGTGCTGAACGTGATAATTTTTTAATGTTGGAGTGATTTTATTACCTACAATCTATAGTGCTTTGTCTGTAATTATGTCCCTTGGGAGCCCATATTGTATAAATATTTGGAACAGGAAATGAATCACAGAGTCCTCTATAGCTCTTGGAAGTGCCTCTGCTTCAACCCATTTGGTAACATATTTTGTGCCACTAGAATATATGTTTTCTGATTTGATGATGGGTTGATCGCACCAACAAAATTGAGTGTCGAGCCCTCAAATGGTTTGATTACTAGTTGTGGGTTTAAAGGAATTTCATCAGACTATCCAGGGCGTCCTGCTCTCTGGCAACTATCATAGGCTTGAAAAAATTTCTTAGCATCCTTAAAGATTGTGGGCTAGTAATAACCTGTTTGCAAAACCTTGTGACTAGTCCTTCGATCTACGAAATGTCTGGCACACAGTCTATCATGAAAAGCTTCAGATTGTCAAATATTTC
>APFE030343714.1:1952-21282 GCA_000404065.3 Pinus taeda | reverse complement strand
CGACAAGGCCATTGAATGGTTGGATGATAATGGGGAAAAGAGAATTTTGGAGGGAAAGAAGAAGCCTACATCAGTGAGTATGGTTGCCGCTATGCAGGCTAAGTGTAGTTTTTGAAAAGGTTCTGTGATGTTTGCAATGCATATATCTAGTGACAAGGGTAAAGATGTTGAGGGTGCAGAAATATTCAAGAGGTACCCTATATTGCAGTAGTATCAGGATGTGTTTCCAGCAGAGATTCAAGAGTTACCTCCTCACAGGGAATTAGATTTCTTTATTGATTTGGTGCCAGGGGCAGCACCAACATTGAAGGTACCTTACAGGATGAGCACTCCAGAGCTATTAGAGTTGAAATTGTAGTTAAAGGAGATGCTTGAAAAGGGATACATTAAGCCAAGAGTATCGCCTTGGGGTGCACCAATGTTGTTTGTGAAGAAGAAAGACGCTACTCTCAGATTGTCAATTTAATACAGACATCTGAACAAGGTAACAATCAAGAACAGGTACCCATTAGAGGATTGATGATTTGTTTGATCAATTGAAGGGAGTAAAAATATTCTCTAAGATCGACTTGGGATCCGAATACCATCAAGTACGCATCAAGGAAGAAGATATATACAAGACTAAGTTTAGGACCAGGTATGAGCATTATGAGTTTGTTGTAGTTCAATTCGTTTTGACTAATGCCCCAACGACATTTATGTGTTTGATGAATAGTGTGTTATGTTCTTATCTAGAAAAGTTTGTTATTGTATTCATTAATGACATCTTGATATACTCCAAGAATTAAGAAGCGAATGCCGAGAATTTAGCAGTAGTGTTGAGATTACTAAGAGAGCATCAATTGTATGCCAAGCATAGAAAGTGCAGCTTCTTTCAGATAGAGGTGAATTACTTGGGACATGGTGTTTCCAAGGAAGGCATAATAGTAGATCCAGGTAAGATAAGGGCCATCATGGAGTGGGAAACTCCTAAGAATGTGGATGAGGTGAGATAATTCATGGGATTGACAAGTTACTACAAGAGGTTCATCGAGAGCTTCTCACGCATTGCATATCCTATGACATCCTTGCAGAGGAAAGGTAAGAAGTTTGAATGGACAAAAGAATGTGCAACTTGTTTCGAGCAGTTGAAGCAGTTGTTGACCAATGCTCTAGTCCTTAAGATTGCAGATCTGGATAAAGAGTTTGTAGTGTGTATAGATGAATGTAAATGAGGATTTGGTGGAATCTTTATGCAAGAGGGATAGGTGCTATGATATAAATCCATGAAGCTAAACAAGCACAAGCAGAAATACATGAATCATGATCTTGAGATGGAAGCTATTATTCACGCCCTGAAGATGTGGAGGCATTATATTCTGTTGGAATTATGATACAGGTATGAAACAGGTGTTGTCCTTGATGGCAACTCACTCAGTTGACAGATCATAGTACAACAAGTAAATAGCAAAGAATTAATGATCATATAGGTATATGCAAGTTCACTGTGACAAAGAAGCGTATACACGCGGGTTCACCATATACCAAGTTGCATATACATACACACGCAATTTCACAGAAGGAAAGACACGTACATGTTGGAAAACTAAGTTTTGGTCCATGGTATTTGGTCTGAGGTATTGACCCTAGGAATTGGGTCCAAGGTATTGGTCCTACGTGGTTTTGGACCATGGTATTGAGAGAGGCCTAAACCTATATAAGGAGAAGAAGATCATTAGGCCAAAGTGCAAGTGATGAATAACAGATAAAGGGTGAGATCTAGTATGCATGTTATGGGTATGTGATGCTTTGTTATGGATGCAACTATGTGGCGAATGAAGGTTGATGAACCAGGATCATGAAGACTAAAATTCTTTATCATTATATGGTATGATCATGAATAGATTTGATTATTGATGATGTCTTATCTTTTATATCTTATGTTCTGGGTATATCTGAAGTTGAAAATTGTAGCAAAGGTATAAGTAATTATTTTCAGATCTGTATGCGAGTTCCCTTTGGTGAAAGAGCATATACATGCCGGTTAGACACAGCCAAGTAGCATATACATTATGAGAATTGATATTTGAGGTTGTTGTTGGTTCTAGTGGTTGTTGCAGGGTTCTGGGTTCTGCTTTGTGTTCTGGTGACTGTGTGTTGATGATAGGGTTTCAGTGATTCAATTGTTGGGTAATTCAAAGATTGATGATGCAGATATAGTTGATGGTTGTATTGCAGTGGTGATTGTTTTGTATTGATGGATCTAGTCTGAAAATTTATGAAACGTGGTCCCTGGAAGAAAAGAGAAGGTTGTAGCCTTCTGTAGGTCAGCACCTACGTACTAGTACATCAGCTAGCACAAGAGCTAGGGGGTTGTAGCTCCCTCTCAGTAATAGTTGGAGAAAGAGAGAAGGTTGTAGCCTTCTGTGGGTGGGTGCCTACGTACTGGTATGAGTCTGTGCCAATACAAAATTGTAAAAAGAAGTTTCTTATTAAAAGGAAGATAGAGATGATTGCAGCAGGTGGTTTTCACCCACATTGGGTTTCCACCTTATATCATGGTGTTCATGTGTGCTTCTTATGTGTGATGATTTGTTCTGTTTTACTGCACTTGTTTACTGTTTATATGGTTAATAATGTTCTGATGCACGCATTAAAGATCAACTAACTAAATAATAAGTTTACTGGATATACACTAGTTTCATTAAACACAATTGCGTATACACGCGGGTTTCCTTAACTGAATTAGCGTATATGAATCTGATAATGGAAATGAAAAGGTTATTGATTTGCTAATACTGATTCACCCCCCCCTCCCCCCACACTCTCAGTATTATTTTCAACAATTGGTATCAGAGTAGGTCCTTCAGAAGAAGCTTGATCGCTTGAAGGAAGATCCATCAAGATGAGTAATCAAGAAAGAGAGGGAGCCATCAGACCACCAATCTTTGATGGGATAAATTTTATGTACTAGAAGATAAGAACCACAACCTATCTACAATCGCTTGGAACGGATATTTGGGAAATTGTGGAAGGAGGATATAGCTATCCATCAACAATTCCTATAGATACGACAGGTAGAAAGCAATCTGACCTCAATGCCAAAGTTGTTACTGTCTTATTGGGAAGTTTATCAAAATCAAAGTTTGTCAAGGTCATGCAGCTCAAATCAGCCAAAGAAATATGGGACAAAATCATTCTAAGCTACGAAGGAGATGATCAGGTAAAACATGTTAAGCTTCAAACTCTCAGAATTCGGTATGAAACTCTTAAGATGCATAGTAATGAAAGCATAGCTAATTACTTCCTACGTATAGATGAGATTGTCAATTGTATGAAGAATCTGGGTGAAGAAATTAAGGAAGTTGTCTTAGTTGAGAAAGTTTTGAGATCCTTGTCTACTAAATTTGAATCCAAAGTGTCTACCATAGAAGAAAAGGAGGATCTGCAGAAAATCACTATGACACAGCTTCACGGAATCTTAACTGCTTTTGAGATGAGAAAAGGAGGACCATCAAATATGAGAAAAGCCACATTTAAAGTATCAGCAAATGGAAAAGAAAAACTCAGTCAATCAGGATACATTTCAGAAGAAGAATATGAGGTAAATTTTATCAAGAATCTTGAACGAGGATCTGGAAGGTTCAAAGGTAAGCTACCATTCAAATGCTTTTCTTGTGGTAGAGTTGGTCACTACACTACTAGATGCCCTCATAACAAAGAAAAGATGTCTGAAGAAGGTAATAGAAGTTATTATACTCATGATAATAGTGATGGCTTGTCCAATAGTGATTAAGATAATCAAGAAATTGAAATTCTCATGGCATATGAAAATAAGGACGTAGAAACAGAAGAAGTTATCAGATTAAAAGATCAGCTAGAGACAGTAACTAGAGTAAGGGAGCAGCTATAGGATGTAGTAAAAGATTAGAGCATAACAATTTAGAGACTTGAATCTAAGATCCTCTCTTTAAAATAAGATCTTGAAGAATCAAATAAGCAGAATGAAGAAGCTCTTGAAGAACAAGAACATGAAGTGCTTGAATTAAGGCAACAAGTGGAAGAAGGAAGAAAAGCTGCAGAAAACATAAGGAAGCAATATCAGGAAAAGTAAGAACAAAATCATGTTGAGGTAAATATCTTAAAAGGTAAATTAGAAGAAAAGGATAAATTGTTACGATTTCAAGACAATACTAAGATTTTGGATGATATTCTTAGTAGTCAAAGATCACCTATTATTAAAATTGGTATTGGCTTTTATGAAACTATCGAAGGTGAATCTAGCTCATAGGGTGAGGGAAGGAATTCTAATGCAAAATCTGAAATGATCAACAAGGAGATAAGTGGTCAACCCCAACAGCAACCAAGGAAAAAAATTCTTCAAAGAAAATATTTTACTCCTAACTATGGAAGTGATAGATGGTTATTTCCTTTGATGAGTAATGTTGAATGTTATGAATATCATAATATTGGACATGTTGAAGAATTAGAATGGTTCAAGAAAGATCATCATGTTCCAGGTACTTTAAGGGATATTTTTTTGCTTGCAATATGTTTGGTCACAAAGCTATTGATTGCAGTAAACAGAATATGAAACATGTAAGATGTTATGCATGTAACAAGTTTGGACATAATGTAAAGGAATGCAGGAGAAAAATTCAGACACCAAAGAAAAAGGATCGTACATGATCACAATTCTAGGTATTGAAGAAGACAAAATTAGAGTAAAAAAGATGTGGCATAAGTCAGTTTGCAGACATAACAGACACAGGGGAAACTGAAAGTGTAGAACTTCAGTATTCCAATTTGCATAAACAGATATTATGAAGAGAAGTCGTGTATATACGCGAGTTCGAGGTTGCATAGTCGAGTATATGGAGCTCTGAAGAAAAAGAAACAGGACAAACTCAGGAAAAGAAGTCTGATATGGTTTAGTCATGGTATGTGTTGGTTGGCACAGGTTCAGGGGGAGCATATGCTTCGAATAATTGTTGGCATTATGGTGATAATGCTTATATGGCTAAATGATACATCTTGCTACTTATTGTTAGTTGGTTAAGAGAATGATATTGCAGGTTACATGTTGTTGATGTTGGTGAGAGATGCTTATGGTGCAGATCATATGGTGTATGATAGTTGTTGATGACTATCATGGTCTTTTTTAGACTCGACATGTGCTCAGGGGGAGCATGGACATATTGATACATCTTAGCATATACAAAGGGGGAGCTCAATCGGAGAATTCAGCATGTACTCAAGGGGAGTATGGACAACAAAATGTATATCAAGGGAGAGAATAGCTTGTTCTTCCCTTTGCCCTTGATGTCAAAGGGGAAGAGTGACTTGGTGTGGTTGTTTCCATCAAGTCTAAAGGGGGAGATTGTTGGCATTATGATACATGTATGATACAGGTGTTGTCCTTGATGGCAACTCACTCAGTTGACAGATCATAGTACAACAAGTAAATAGCAAAGAATTAATGATCAGAGAGGGATACGCAGGTTCAATGTGACAAAGAAGCGTATACACATGGCTTCACCATATACCAAGTTGCATATATGTACACACGCAATTTCACAGAAGGAAAGACGTGTATAGGTTGGAAAACTAAGTTTTGGTCCGTGGTATTTGGTCCACGGTATTTTGGTATTGGTCCATGGTATTTGGTTCAAGGTATTTTACCCAGGTATTAGGTCCAAGGCATTGGTCCTACGTGGTTTTGGACCATGGTATTGATAGAGGCCTAAACCTATATAAGGAGAAGAAGATCATTAGGCCAAAGTGCAAGTGTGCAAGTGATGAATAGAAGATGAAGGGTGAGATCTAGTATGCAAGTTATGGGTATGTGATGCTTTGTTAAGGATGCACCTATGTGGCGAATGAAGGTTGATGAACTGGGATCATGAATAGATCTGATTATTGACGCATGTCTTATCTTTTATATCTTATGTTCTGGGTATATCTGAAGTTGAAAATTGCGGCAAAGGTATAAGTAATTATTTTCATATCTGTACGCGGGTTCCCTCTGGTGAAAGAGCATATACACGCCAGTTAGACACATCCAAGTAGCGTATACATTATGAGAATTGATATTTGAGGTTGTTGTTGGTTTTAGTGGTTGTTTCAGAGTTCTGGGTTCTGTTCTGTGTTTTGGTGACTGTGTGTTGATGACAGGGTTTTAGTGATTCAGTTGTTGGGTAATTCAGAGATTGATTATGAAGATATAGTTGATGGTTGTATTGCAGTGGTGATTGTTTTGTATTGATGGATCCAGTCTGAAAATTTATGAAACGTGGTCCTTGGAAGAAAAGAGAAGGTTGTAGCCTTATGTAGGTTAGCACCTACGTACTAGTACATCAGCTAGTACAAGAACTAGGGGGTTGTAGCTCCCTTCCAGTAGTATCTTGAGAATGAGAGAAGGTTGTAGCCTTTTACAGGTGGGAACCTGCATACTGGTATGAGTCTGTGCCAGTACAAAATTGTATAAATAAGTTTCTTATTAAAAGGAAGATAGAGACGATTGTAGTAGGTGGTTTTCACCCACATTGGGTTTCCACCTTATATCATGGTGTTCATGTGTGCTTCTTATGTGTGATGATCTATTCTATTTTACTACACCTATTTACTATTTATATGGCTAATAATTTTTTGATGCACTCATCAAAGATCAACTAACTTAATCATAAGTTTACTGGATATACGCTAGTTGCATTAAACACAGTTGCGTATACACGCGAGTTGCCTTAACTGAAGTAGCATATATGAATTTGATAATGGAAATGAAAAGGTTATTGATTTGCTAATACTGATTCACCCCCCTCACAGTATTATTTTCAACATCTTCTTGTCAGGAGATTTGTATTGATGAGCGATCACATTAGGTTGAGATATTTGTTTGACCAACCGGATCAAAATGCTAGGAAAGCGAGATGGTTGGCTACCCTTAGTGAGTTTGACCTAGAGATAAGATATATTAAAGGGAAGGAGAAATGGGTTGTAGATGTTCTTAGTAGGAAGGTACATGTGAATCATATAGCAGTTATGATCTCTTATGGCATAGAGTTATAAGATATGATCTTGTAGGAAGGATAGTAGGATGACAAGTATATGGCGATGATGCACATGTTACAACATTGTACATGTACAAGTATAGGTATAGGTACAAGTATATGTGTATGCACAGGTATAGGTAATGAGGATGTAGGCTATAGTCTCATGGAAGATGGTTGGGTGAGATTCAGGGACAAGATCTACCTGCCGGATTACAATGAGCTCAAGAAGTTTATCTTGAGGGAGTTTCACATCAAGCCATACTCATTAGGGGAGTTTTGAGATCTAAAATGGGCCACCTAATGAAATTATAAAATAATAGTGGAAATAATAAAATAAGATTAGATTACATCATCAAATTTTAGAGGGAAAGAAGAAAAAAATAATTTTTCAACTCATCTTTTCCGCTTATCTCCCTAAGGGTTTACTCAAATTTCGAGCATAAACACTCATTGGATACAAAACTTGATTCATCATCTAAGGAGTAACAATGTTTCATACTTTCGATGGACCCTATTACACAAAAAATGAGAAATACATGAAAAACGTGATTGAAATCACGTTATTTCATGGATTTCTCATTTTTCGTGTAGTAGGGTCCATCGAAAGTGTGCGACATGGGTACTCCTTGGATGAGGAATTAAATTTTACATCTAATGAGTAATCCCGCTCAAAATTTGAGTAAAATCTTAGGGAGATAAGTTGAAAATACAAGTTGAAAACATAGTTTTATTATTTTATTATTTTTTAATATTTTTACCTTTTTAGTCCAAAAATTGTGAATTATCCCCCATGGTTGACATCATCATCTTGAATCTTATTGGTTTTTATAAAGTTGATTTTTGTTGTACATTTTTCTTACAAGGCCCATTTTAGACCTAAAAATTCCCCTATTGTGGGTCACCTAGGATATTAGAAGACATTGATAGCGGTGAAGAACTTCTACTATTAGTTGAATCTGAAGAAGGAAGTGGCAACGTTCGTGGCTAGATGTTTGGACTGTCAACAGATAAAGGTAGAATTTAAGCATCCAAGTGGTCTACTACAACCTATTCCAATTCTAGAATGGAAATCAAAGGTCATTTCCATGGATTTCATTATAGGTCTTCCGAGGATAGTGATACAACATGATTCTATTGTGGTTGTGGTTGACAGGTTTGTTGGGCCTTAGTTTTGGTCTTATTTTTCTCTAAGAAACTTACTTAACCATCTATTTATCATCCATTTTCACTTCATTCTTCCATTTTGATGTATATTTGATATCCATTCAGGTATTTAGCTTTAATTTGTCAATTTCTAAAGTTTTTATAAAAGTTTGATTTTAAGTGCAAATTTGGCAATTTCAGAAATTCCCGTAATCACTCTATGGTTGATGTGGTTGCAGGACACTTGGGCACGAACTGAATACATGAATGGAAAGCTTGGGAACTAGGACTAAGCTACATATGCTTGGTTCCAACAGAACAAGCTTTATTAGGCCCATTTGGTGCTAGTTAATCATGACTAGTCATCTAGAAATCCCATCTAAATAGGCCAGTTTTGAGATTCCATGGGATTGGTCATATTTCTTGGGATGAGGGTAGTGAATTCGACTTGGATAGATGGATTAGAGTAGATGGGTTTGTTAGAGTGAATGTAGATCAGTTTGTTTCATGAGACTCCTTATTTAAGAGCCACAACTTTGATGGCTCATGTATTGACTTATTATACTTTTATGCTGTGATACTTTTGGATTGAGGAATTAATTTGAAGACTTGTGCTATTATTATTTTGCTTCTCAATGCTATGGATGTGTAATTGATTTGAGCTTCTGATATCACTTCTCAAGTGTACAAGGCAAGGGTGGAGGGCCCCCATTCCAAGCTAAGTACACTTCCTTGTTAACTAGTTTTATTTCTTGTAATCTGTTTAGTGTAGAACTGGTTTTTCAAAGCTTTATTTCAGATTGCTTTATGGTTCATGAATGGTAATTGATTGCTTTAGTTATTAGCTTATTCATCACTTTATTGAGTTGAAGAAACACAAGTGTTCAAGTTGAGCATCTCTTCTGCTAAAATGATGAATTACAATTAGTTTCTTTGATTTGCATGCAAGTGGTTTTTATTATGATTTTGAGTATTGAGATGAATAAATTATGATGAAATACTTTATGTGTATCTTAAGTTAAGAGCTTCTTTCATTAACAATTTATTCATCTTAAGTTCTTGATTTTAATCTCTGATTCATTAAGTGATAGTTGAGGCAAAGGTGGACTTCTTGAGTCAAGAACCATCTCAATATTTTTCCTCTACTGTAAACAAGTTGAATTAGAGTTGTAGGATGTATTGATTTTGAATAAATTATCTTTCAAGGTTTGATTATATATGATCTTCACACATAGTGAACTTGCCTCAAAGCATAAACAACCCGGATTGATAATAAATAATTGTGTTAGTTTAGGTACATAAATTAGCTCAACAAGGTTTAACAAGGTAGTTCACTTCATTCCAGTGAATACTACATATTCAACTAGTGGGGTGCACCTGTTTTTATCAAGGAGATGTAAGATTACATGGTGTTCTGAAGAAGATTGTGTCAGGCAGGGATGTAAAGTTCACTTCCAAGTTTTGGAAGGAGCTATTTATAGGTTTGGGTACATAGTTGGCCTTCAGTACAACTTATCATCGCATACATATGGACAAACATAGAGGGTCAACATGATCTTGGAGGATATTTTGAGGATGTACGTGATGCACCAACAGAGAATATGGGAGGAGTATCTTCCATTGGTTGGGTTTGCATACAACAATGGTTATTAGGAGTCATTGAGGATGAGTCCTTTCGAGGCACTATATGGGCGGAGTTGTAATACTCCCATCAGCTAGAGTGATCCAGTGAATAGGGTACTTTTTGGACCAGATATGTTGGCAGAGACGGAACAAGAAATGCAGGTTATAAAAAAGAATCTAATAACAACATAGGATAGAAAAAAGAGTTATGCAGACCAACACAAAGTATTCAAGGAGTTTCAGGTTGGGGAGCATTTGTATTTGTGCATCAAGCCCAAGAAGAGCTCTTTGTGGATTAGATCATGTGCCAAGTTGGCACCATGGTATTGCGGGTATTTTGAGATCCTTGAGAGGATTGGAACAGTGGCCTATCGACTTGCACTGCCTATATAGTGAAATTCCATGATGTTTTCCATGTTTCATTACTTAAGAGGTATATAAAGGACATTGATCATGTTATTGATTGGTCTGTATTTTAGGTGGATCAAGAAGGATAATTCCAACTGGAGCCTCAATGCATATTACAGCGGAAGCATCTCATGCTCAGGAACAAATCCATAGAGAAAGTTAAAGTGCAGTGGAAGCACTTTGGGCCCGAAGAAGCTACATGGGAGATGGCAGATCAGGTGTGGACCATGTATCCTTCTTTGTTTGTTGGTGGAGGCAAAGAAGTTTTGGTATGATGTTTGGTATATGTTTGGCATATGTTTTGCTGATGTTTTGGTATGTGTACTTATGTATATGGATGTAAATACCACCATGAGCTAAGTTATAAAGCTCCAATAAGAGGTATGGTTGTTATCTTGTCATGTTGTCATGATGTTTTTCTTTTGAGCGGGTTATTCATTGTAAATACTACAATGAGCTAAGTTATAAATCTCCATGGGAAGTATGTTTTCTTTTCAACAGTTTTGCTGAGGTCTTGGTGCGGCTTAACATTGAGGATAGTGTTCCCCAAGGGGGAGGGGTCTGTAACAACCCCTGGTTAAAAGTTTATGTAATAAAAGTTAATAAAAGAAAAACAAGACCGTGGTTAAATGACTTATTCCAAGCTGAATATTGGGCAAATATATCCTAGTGGGCATCATTGGATGTGTTTATGGCTAAGGGAATTTGGCAAAGGAAATGGTTAAGGCATTAAAAAGATAAAAAATGTATTTTGGCACATTTATTTATGAAAACAAAGGAAAATAGGAGAAAAGGAAGGTGAAAGGTCATAGGTTGCATGTGAGGAAGAAATTAAAGGAAAATAATCGAAAGTGAAGAAAATAGAGGCCTAATTGATAAAAAGGCTTCTGAGGATTAGTGTGTAACCTTTTGTCAGTTAATTTTTTGAGCTCTCTCTCTCTCTCTCTCTCTTTGATACTTAGAGTTTTCTTGGAGCACTCTAGCTTTGGATAAATGAAAGGAAAAACAAGAAAAAGAAAGGAAGGAAAGTAAAGATCAAGCAAGGAAGAGAAGGATAAAGAAAACTCAACATGAATACTTGCAGGTAACATATTGCATGTGTGATTTCATAGTTGGTTTTGACATGCATGGCTTTGCATGTTCGTAGATGGTTCTCTTACTATCGGTGGCATGGTTTTTCGGGTTATGACAGTGGTTTTCAGCCTAGCCTTTCCTTTTTCCAGATAGTCATGGTGTGATAGGACTGTTTTCTTGGTTTTGAGCTTTGGAATTGTCGGATGGTTTCAAAATTTGGGGCGGAGGTGGTCCCAGGAAAAACCAAAAGGCCTAGGAATCCCTTGATCAGTTTTGGAGGGATACACGATAAAGCCTGAGGGTGGAGTCTTCGTTTAGAGCCTAGTGATTCGATATGGATTGTGGTAAAGCATGAGATACTTTTGTCTCAGTTTAGGGCGTAGTGATCTAGTTTGGATTGCATTAAATCCTGAGAGACAAGGAGACAGAAAATTCCTCAAGGATAGTGATGGAGTATGGAGGCATTCCAAACTCGATTTGGTTTTTTTTATCTCGATGCTAGTATTGGCGAGATCATGGTGTGGCGAGGGTGGAGGTGGTTTAACCTCTGGGTTCCCTTGGTCATTTTTGGATTGGTTTATCCATGAGATCCCACATTAATGCTTGGAATATGGCATGGAGGTGATTGGCTGAAAGAAATATTTGGTTCAGCCATGTCTAAAGTTGAGTGGTAAATGAAAGTCTTGAACCTGGTCAACTTTTCCTAGGTTTAATAAAAGCTAAGTTCTCTTTCTTTTGTACTTATTATTATGTCGCTTTAATGGTTTTTACCTCTCTATTATTGACATGCCTTAAATGCTGGTTATATGCATGGTTATATGACTGGTTATGTTCATGGTTATCTCATGTCTTTACTTGTAACTAAAAGGATAATGGATGCAAGACCTAATTGATGTCAAAATAGTTAAGGGAAGAGGGTGGTTACCCTTCTTGTCAAGTTCCATATTATTTGTCTATCATTTATGCTTTTTCTTGTATACATTTCCTGTATATTGCATTGATTCCAAGTGTTTCATGGAATGCCAGTCCCGGTTGGGTGATGGCCAGGCCTAGTCCTGGAGTCAAATTTGATGTGTAGGTCTTGTCATTATGTAAATTACAGATTCTATAAGTGTCATTACGTTTTGGGCAGTGACTTGGGCTTTGGGCCTGAAAAATTGGCTCAAATTCTAGAGATGCAAGCACAACATTGGGAATAAAAGTCCTTGGACGCATGCATTACCATGGGGTCGGAGCGTCTGGAGCCTTCTAGAAGCATGCTTGTCCATATCAAGGGAGTGTTCAGGGTTTTAATCATCTAAAAACTCAGTGGGACCTAGGGGTTGGTTACTTGAGTGGTTGGGATGGTTCATAGGAGTCATGTTGCTAATGTGGATGGTTTGTATGGTGTGTTTCCATCAGTTCCACTTCCTTAAGGTGACTTAGGAGGTTGAATCATGTCATAGTAACTTCTTGTCACCTGTTTACCCTGGTTGTATGTTACTTGGGTGGATGTGGGAGGAGGTCGTTACTGTACCTATATGATACCAATAATTTTTATAACGAGTAAGGAAATTGGGTGTAGAATGTGTTTCAATCCTCTAAATCTTCTCTAATGTTTATTGCTTAAAAGTATACCAATTCATTTAAAGCTTTATTTTCTTTGGATCAAGTATTTCAAGCCATGTATAACTTGATGTATTATGGATTTGAGATGGATGCATTTTTCTTTGTATTTCCATTGATGTAAAGTGTTATGATATATTTTGTTACATTTATATGAATTATTACGTTAACACATCATTACCTCTTGAATTTTTAATGCATTCCCTACATGCATGTATGAAATTTGTAGATTTAGAAAATGACACAATGGAAGTTAGTCATTAGAGAATTTAATTGTTTATTTAAAATGATTCATTCACTTAAAAAATCAATTGTCAACCAAAGTATGCTCTTTTATTTCAAGGTTATCATGCAAAATATATGTTGGCAACAATTTCTTGTTGGGAAAAATACTAGGGGAGGGGGGGGTGAATCTGTATTTTATCTCACTTTAAACTTTTCATTTCATATTCTAATTTCTATATGCTACTGTCATTCATGCAACCAACATATGTACATGACTTCAGTAAAGGAAAACAACATATATCCTGTTAACTAACTTTCCATATATTTCATCATTTGTTCATCCTTAACCAGCGCATCATTACTTCATTATTCATTAATTAAACAGTAACCATGAATAGTAAGAGAAGAATAAAACATCACACATAAGAAACAAAAAAACACATGAGAACACTAGAATTTTTAGGTGGAAACTTAATGTGTGAGAAAATCATTGTTGTCATCGTCTTTATCTTCTTATTTTATTATTCAAAAAAATTCTTACATTCTTGTAGTGATGTAGACTCTTACCATTATGTAGGAACCCACTTGAAAAAGGCTACAATGTTCTCTCGTTCTCCAGCACCCACTGGAAGGGAGCTCTAACCCTTTGATCTCGTTTACCAACTCCTACCAGAAGGGAGCACCTATTCCCTGCACAAATTTACCAAATACTACTGGAAGGAAGCTTCAAATCCCTCACTGAAGGCTCCAACCCTCAACACCTCTTATGGACCATGTTTCATAATATTTCATATTGGATCCACCTAACTCAGAAAATCAAAATCCGTAGGCCGCCTTTCATCATATTTTTAGTCTGGACCGACAACCACCATTAAGGTCAATATCAAACTGAATACTGAATTTGAAAGATAATCACTGAACCAACTGAATCACTATAACATCAACAAACCAACCACTGAAGTTTATCTAACCATTTCAACTAGATCAAACTATTCCATATCAGATATAAACCATGAGATCATATCAATGCACAACCTTCATGAACATACCAAACCATATATTGTTCATCATCATAGAAACACAATGTTGTTCCTACAAACCTTCATTAGACATAAGTTAGAATGTATACACCACTTCTCTGAAGCACACGTGTATATACGTGTTTCCACTGTATCACACATGCGTACAGATCTCAGAATATTGAACACTAGATCATAAATCGCTGTACCATACATAGATAATTCCATTAGTCACATATCACTTGAACCAATCACAAATTACTGAAAAAACATAGATCACCATATTAGATTATCATTCCCAATAAATATACCATTCCAAATTTAACCCAGTTAACACTATCAGATAAATATCATCATCATAGATACATCATCAACAAACAACAAAAATCAAAACATAATTAAGCAAATGTCATCAACAGGCCATACTAAAAACCCCTATTATATATATGTGACTTACACAAAACATATCATCATATGTACGCGCTTACCATTCACAACGCCTGTGTAAAGATCTCCATATGCAGTATAAATTCACAGAATTTATACACGACCCTAAACATTTAAATCAACGTACGTACGCGAATATTCCCAAACACACCTGCATACATATCTGAAAAACTTTAGCTGCAAATGAAATTTCACTTTCCACAACCTTTACTGTCAATACTACAGACCTCTGAATAAATAATTTACATCACAATATCACAAATTCATCAATATTAGCTACTTAGATATTTGTAACAAGTAAACCAATCAAGCATATATGTCAACTTATCTTCCCCTTGCTCCCTGGTGCACACCTGCTTAAGATCAAATCATTCATAGACAACCCAATACTTTCACAAACAACACCTTGATCTCTATCTCTTTATATAGCTTTAGCCTTAGTCAATACCTTAGGCCAATCCCTTAGTAATTATGTTGGTATTCTTTGATGGGATCAAATAACCATTATCACACTCATCATTATGGGCCAATACCATGGTAAGTACCCTTGGTATTCAAATTACCATGGTGTGGATTTTGTACACGACTTTTCTTCACAATACTTGTGTATGTATGTGACCTTTCTTTTCAGGACCCACATATACTTTCTCAGACTTTACCTTTTACCATCCATCTGTCTCTGAATTGGAATTCCTTTGTCCATATCACATGTAACATCTATATCACTCTACATAACCATCCTATTATCACAATGTTGAAATCTTTATTAATTAGGTTTCCATCAAGGACAACACGTTGGCCATAATTCCAACAATCTCCCCCTTTGGACTTAATGACAACCACTTTGGTGTCTGGTCACCATCTATAAGCACCTGCAAACACATCTACAAATATGAATACTTATTACCAAGATTCTCCAAGCATTCTTCTCTAAACACCCAACTTCTCTCCTACTTTTTCATCAAGGGAAACTGGATGACCACTACTGAATACAGACTTCTCTTCCTCTTATGTAGAGAGGATCATTGTAGGTTTTATTTGTTGAATATGAGAACGGCATGCTGACCATACGCCTGTGAGAATATGTTGAACCTTCTGAAGATATTTAATAGAGTACAAGAATGTATGACTAAAAAATAACCTTTCTTATGACCAATGAATCATGATTACATCTATCACCCAACACAGAGCCAACATTACATTAATTGCCCAAAATAATGGGATTGCATACAAAGCATGACTTAATCCCAATAGCCCATATATGACTGAATATTGCAATGACTACATCATGGATCTTTACATGACCTTTATGTTAAAATTTGACAACCAAGGGATGAATTTATCCTAGAAGAAATAATATATTTCAGTTATGTTTGAACCACCTATAATAAAATTTCATTTCTAATAATTCTAATATGAATTTCCAAAAATATTAAGTCACATATCAATTTGGAAGTGACTTTCCAAAAATTTAAATTCATGTCTAAATGATCAAGGATGATCTTGACATATGAAATCCACTTTAAAATCAAATCAATCATGATTATACAAGTCAAGAATCAATTTTTTATCCTTATTATTATTATTTTCATACTATTATTTATAAAATAGTATAAAGTCATTCACCTTTAATAGATTAATAAAAATTAATTCTCTCATGAAATAAGTAAATTAAATTGAGAATCTCTTGGAAAATTGAAGAATAAAATAGTAACTCCACACTTAAGAGAATGTAACTCTCCCTCATGAATTCAATGTATGGAAAAAGTGCAACTCCTCCTCATTAAATGCACTTGTAACTCCCTCATTCAATTCAATTTGTAACACTCACCAAATATTATTGCATGTCTAAGTGTAACTCTCTCTCTCCCTAATTTGAATTGTAACTCCTCAAGACATGTGTACCTCTATATCTATTCTTGCGATGAATTACACTTCTCCTCAAGTAACTCCTCCCTCATGGAATTTGATTCTCATATTATTAGCTCAAGGCATGAATTCATTTTATAACTCCTCTCCTTTCTCATTTATTTAAGAAAGAGAAAGTGACAGTTGATGTAGCATGTTCATTGTGAAGAAGGAGAGCTAGTGTTGAGTGTGTGCAAGAGAAGTGTGAGAGAAAGTGAAGAGTAAGAGAACGGAAAGAGCTAGAACAAGTGTGAAGGAAAATATTCGATCAAGAGAAGAATGAGATCTTCAATCAAAGAGAAAGAGAACTTCAACTGCAAGTTGATCAGACATTGGTGACTTTATTCATCCTCATTCTCTGTGTGTGTGTGTGTGTGTGTACTCTACTGAACAATTGAAGAAATCTAATAGAAGAATAATCCTTTGGGTTTTCCCTTTATGGGGTTTTCCCTGGTCATTGGAAATAACTCTAAGCATCTCACATTTGTGCTTGGATGTCTAAACATTCAATTTTATGCAAAGTACAGTCGGTTTTATGCAAAGTACATTCAATTATCTGCAAAGTATATTCAAATTTATATGCAAAGTAAATTCAATTTTCTGCAAAGTACATTCAAATTTCTACTAAGTACATTCAATTCCATTCATTTTTATACACACTACATTCAATTTTATGCAAGTGCATTCAGTTTTATGCATAGAAATTTCAAGTTTCTGCAAAGAATGTTTTTAAATTTCTACATAGAACTTTCAAATTTTAACATGGTATTAGAGCTTTGGTGAAGACAAGTCCAATGAGACCAAGGATTACCTAAAGAGACCGCACTTGCTGCCAAAGTTTCTTTTTTTGATCAAGGCTACTTCGTCCTACTTCAAGGTAGAGGAGAAGTTGAATGATGCTTCAAACTTTGGTCCATGGAAAACAAGGCTAGATATCACTCTTGAAGAAAACAAAGTTTTGGAGTATGTAGAAGACAAAATAGCTGATGCACTAGAAAATTCAAGTGTTGCCATCAAATCCAAACATAAAAAGGGTGAAATCAAAACTAGGAAAATTATTCTTGATTCTCTTAGTGATCATTGATCATCTCATTACTTATGTTTTTGGTTTGAATAAAGCTAAAGAAATGTATGACAAACTAATTGGAATGTTTGCAATTAGTAACTTAAACTAGATTATTGCCTTGAAGAACTAGCTGAAGGACACCAAGCTAAATAGAGGAGATATGGTTCAAGCATACTTCTTGATAATGAATAAAATCAAGAATCAATTGTCAACAATTGGTGAAGTTGCATCTGAAAAATAAATGGTTTTGATTGCGCTTGAGGCCTTTCTCCTATATGAGATACTTTTATCACCACCATCAACAACAACAACATTATTCCCACATTTGATGAGATCTTGGGAAAGTGTATCCAAGAGGAGTCCAGAATGCTCTCAAGAGGGATAATTTCACATCATGAAGAAGGAGAACCTACTGCTTTTACAACCTATGATAAGAGAAAGAAATGTAATAAAAATAAACATGCTTTCAAATCAAATAAAGAGAATCTAGAAATGTCAAAAGTTAGTTGCTTTAATTTTCAAAAGCATGGTCACTTTGTTCGTGACTTTAAAGAAAGAATAAGAGCACCTAGATTCAAAAACATATATGATTATAGAAAAGACTCTTCTAAAAATCAAAGTAAAGGGAATCCTAATAAAACAAGAAATCTAATATATAGAAATAATGTAACAAAAAATCAATCTGAATATTTTCTTATTTCTTCTCTTTCTAGTTCTTCTTCTGCAGATTGATTTGATAGCTTGTTAGTTAATAGTGGTGCTTCCAAACATTTTACTGGTTACAAAGAAACACTCTCTAATATAGTTGAGAGGGAGACTAATTTAAATTTTATCCTTGGAGATAATTCTACTCACCAAGTTAAAGGTTATGGTTCAGTTTCATTTCAACTAGATGATATCAAATATATTTTTCTGCGAGAATTTTTGTATGTACCTGGTTTGAAAAAGAATATTGTATCCATATCTTCTCGAAAAGATAAATGAATGAAAGTTATAAGAAGAGCTTCGGCGAAAATCACATATAGAAAGACCTTTGTCGATGCGTTTCGAACCAACTAGTGTGGTTCATCGTCAGGACAAGTTGAAAACATAGATCCAGCTTAACATATTAAATAGTCTGAGCAGAGATTCCAACGGCTAACTCTGAATAACGGCTAATTTTGACTATAGGACCTAGGTTGAAATTATATTTGTTAATTTAATATTATGGTTATTATTATTTTAATATTAATATTATTAATATATTGTTTTATTTATGGGAATAAGTAAAAATAGGTAAAAAGGGACTAGTACCCAACGACAAATTATTTATTTATTCAAAATAATATACTAACATTAGGTTGCTAGGTTGTTACAATTGAATAATTTTAATGGTTATAAAGTGGTTATTATTATTTCAAGTTTTCTTTTATGGAAATAATTAAAGTAGGTGAGTAAATAAACTAAACTAATGGTAAGTTTTAAATTATTAATATAGTTAGTTACAATATTACCAAATTTTGTATATATGTATATGATTTACTAATAATGTTAAGTTGTCCTTAATATATTATACATATATGTGTAAATAAATATATTCACTTGTTAAGGTGACACCTAAGATTAATAATTTTTAATGGTTAGTTTTAAAAGGTGAGTAAGATGCTTATTTAATTAATTAATTATTCTTAAAGTTATAAGTTTGTTAAGGTGAAAATTAAGAATAATAATATTAATGGTTAGTTTTAAATAAAAAGGTGAGTGAGTTGTTTATTTAATTAATTAATTATTCTTAATGTTAT
>APFE030343703.1:0-14964 GCA_000404065.3 Pinus taeda | reverse complement strand
TCATCTCTAAGAAGATGATGCATGAGATCAGTTGAAGACACGTTGCTTCAACTAATTCTCCAATGTGACTCCTTCCCCTATCATCGTGCTGCATCTCGTCATCATGCTGCACCCATCATCACAATGTTGGACCTCATGACTACTGCACTTAATGTTGTATTGTTCTCCCATGTGTCATGGTTGAACCATGTTGTCTATGTTTTTTGTCCCATTGCTTGCTTGTTGTCCCTTTCATGCTTGGTGTACTTGTTGCTAAGTACCATACAGTTGTCCCAATGTTAGTTTGATGTCCCTTACATGTTGATGTATCATTGCATGCTTGGTGTACTTGCTGCTAAGTACCATACAGTTGTCCCAATGTTAGTTTGTTGTCCCTTGCATGCTGTTGCACCATTGCATGCTTGGTGTACTTACTGTTAAATACTATACAACTGTCCCAATGTTAGTTTGTTGTCCCTTGCATACTATTGTACCAATGTGCTATACTTGCAGCACCATGAACTTGCTATATCATACTACTGCACCTCACCATTGTGTTGCCCCTCATTATGCTATGATACACTTCGTCACTATACCCATCATGTTGCAGCGTTCATCATCATGTTGCTGCAATATATCATCATCATGTTGCTTCCATCATCATGCTGCTTCAATGTATCATCATCATTGTTTTGGGGCTTTTCTATTTGCTGCATTGCTAGACTGGTTAGGGCATTCTAACAGCAGTCCTAGCAGCCTTCAAAATGTGGCCAGAATAGCCCTCCACAACTGTGTCTGCATTTCTAAGAGGGGAGGAAAGCCTTGACTGCAATGCTCGGTTGTTCCAACCCCTATTCCATCCTTCGGCCTCCTCTTATCTATTGTGGCTTGCTACAGCAAGCTATCCCTTAGTTGCGACAACCCTTCTAGGGGATATTCCTTCACCTAACCACCCCAAAACAATCCCCCTGCCTCTCAACCTCAAGATGTGGGTTGCGGCCTTCTTCAACAGCTCCTCGACCTCCTGGAATAGCCCCCAAACTCCTCATTGTTCTCTTCTAGGCTTGTTGCAGCTAGGGTAGATCCATACCACCCTTAGGACAGCGTATAAGCTTCTTCATAGGCTACGTTAGGGCTTCTCCATAGGGTAGTGTTAGGGCTTCTCGATAGGGCAGCGTTAGGGCTTCTTCATAGGGCAGTGTTATTCCTTAGGATCTCTCCTCCTACTAAAACCCAAAGACAAGTAGAGAGGAAGAGATCCCAAGTGTTTGTAGAAATGACTTGAAGGCAACCTCTATTTATATTAAAACATTGGGCACAAGTGGGGTTTATTTGGTTGTTGGCCGACCTTGACAAATTGTCCCATAACACAAATAAATTCAGATCTCCATGAATACTTATCGGAATCGGATGATCTTTAGATCAATCCTACACCTCTCGATGAGAGGGATCCAAGAAAAATATCAACTACCATTAATAAGATGACCCACATGGAGTTTGACCCTAGTTTCCAATTTTAACAACATAAAAACAAACACATAAAAACATTATAGGGTGAAATAAATCTAGCATGTGCTAGAATTATGTTTAGCAAAAATAAAAACATGTTTCCAATGACAATATTGCAAAGAAAATTAAATGTAGCACATGCTAGATTTATTTTTAGTACAGACAAAAGCACATTGCCAATAACAACATTAGAAGGGGAAATAAATTTAAGCATAATAAAAAAAGGAAAAACTCATATCAACATTGGTAGGTGAAAGAAATCTAACATGTGCTAGAAAGTAATAACAACATTAGAAGGGGAAAGAAATTTAAGCATAACAAAAAAAAAAAAAAACTCATATCAACATTGGTAGGTGAAATAAATCTAACATGTGCTAGATTTACTTCTAGCACAAACACAAATATGTTGTCAACAACAACATTAAAGCAAGGTAAAAGAAAATCTATCTAACATGTGTTAGATTTCCTGTTAGCGCAAACACAAGCACATAGCAACAATGTAGAGTGAGAAATCTAGCAAGTGCTAGATTTATGTCTACCACAAATACAAGCACGTTGCCAACAACAACATTGTAGAGTATAAGAAATATAGCCTGTGCTAAAAAAATTTCCAACACAAACACAAGCACATTTCAATTTGAAAGAAATCTAACGCATGTTATATTTCCTTCTAGCACAAACACAAGCACATAACAACATTGTAGGACTAAAGAAGTCTAGTGCATGCTAGATTCGTTTCTATCACAAACACAAGCAGATTGCAAGCTGAAGGAAACAAAACACATGCTAGATTCCTTCTAGCCATTGTTTTAAAAAATGACCAAGTCGACTCCTACTCGACCAAGTCCGACCGAGCCAATGCCTCGCTGAGTCAACTCGGCGGCCGAAATGGAATGGCTGGTCGAGTTGTTATCGAGCCAGTCATTGACTCAGTCAGCTCGATAACAACTTGGTCGACTCGGTAATGACTCGAGTGGCTCGGTAACAACTTGGTCGGCTAGCCTCTTTGAAAAAAATCCTAAAGCACATTTGTCAAAAGTTGTTCCGCCTCCTACATATCTATGGTTGGGTTGTTGTTTATTGCATATTTATAGCCCTAAAGTAATCTATCATTGTGAGAAAGTTTTGAAAATTACAAGGCTGAAGTATGGTTATCCTAGTGGCATGAATTAGAAAACTGAAACAATGCATTGAGCCATACAATGTTTTTAAAAAGGCAAATGTTCTAGCAATGGACTAATAAATACATATATACATGGACTAATAAATACATATTTACCTTTGATTGT
The DNA here is from genome assembly GCA_000404065.3 of Pinus taeda. Classification (NCBI taxonomy): domain Eukaryota; kingdom Viridiplantae; phylum Streptophyta; class Pinopsida; order Pinales; family Pinaceae; genus Pinus; species Pinus taeda. Next base: position 12,187 of record APFE030343703.1, on the reverse strand, counting down.
TCTGGAGCTTGACCATAATTAAATCAAGGGTTTTGAGACTTCATTAGGGGCAGAGAATTGGTATTATTGTTGTTGTAGTCTAGTGATTGTCCTTAGGCTGAGGCAGAAAATAATCCTGGAAGTGGTGGCTAGGTATGAACTTTGTATTGGACAGTGCACTAGGTTCCATTTTGATATAATGGATACATTCATGAGCCTACTTTGATCATATGTTGTCTTCTCTCTATATTCTAAAGCTTTGTGTTTGGAAACATGAATGAAAATCTTTAAAATTATGTTTTTTATATAAAAAAAATATTTAATGTATTTTTTACAACTACCGAGTCATTCAAATCAAACCAGTTGAGTCGATACCTAGTCGGAGTCGAAGTTGGAGCTAACCCTCAGCTGTTTCTGAATTGGAGTCGGAGTTTTAAAACATTGCTTCTAGCACAAGCAACCATATTTCCAAAAACATTGCATTGTGAAATAAATCTAGTGTATCCACAATTTCCTTCTAGCCCAAATAAGCACATCGCCAACAACAACATTGCAAGGTGAAAAAAATCAATGTGTTTTAGATTTTCTTCTAGTATAAACACACGCAGACACAAACATTGTAAGGTGAAATAATTATAGCTCGCGCTAGATTTACTTCTAGCACAAACACAACCATGTTGAAAACAACAACATTACACAGCAAGGAAACCTAGTGCATGCTAGATTTCATTCTAACACAAACACAAGCACATTACAGGATGAAAGAAATATAACTCATGCTAGATTTCCTTCTAGCACAAACACAAGAACATAACAACATTGTAGGGTTAAAGAAATATAACACACACTAAATTTACTTCTAGTACAAACTGAAACATATTGCCAATAACAATATTGCAATAAAAGAAATCTAGCGTGTGCTAAATTTCCTTCTAACACAATCACATGCAAAATTCCAATAACAACATTGCAAGGTCAAAGAATTCTAGCATATTTCCTTCTAGCACAAACAACCAAATTTCCAACCACAACATTGCATTATGAAAGAAATCTAATGCATGCTAAGTTTCCTTATAGCTCAAACACAAGCACATAAAAACAATGTAAGGTGAAAAAATTCTAACATGTGTTATATTTACATTTAGCAAAAACACAAGCCTATTGCCAACAACAACATTATCAAGCAAAAGAAAGCTAACACATTCTAGATTTCATTCTATCATACACAAGTGTATTGCTAATAACAACATTGTAAGATGAAAGAAATCTAACGAATGTTAGATTTTCTTTAGCACAAATAAGCACATAACAACTTTAACCCTTAGTAGCTCCCACACACATACTTTTATTTGCATGTTTGTTTTTTGACACCTAACACCCCTCAAGTCATTTCATGGACTTTTTTGAGAAGCCAATGCACTTTTATCATAATTATTAAGTTATGTGAAACCCACTTTGTATGCACATGGGGTCTTACCCCCCATACTCTTTTCATCTTATTTGGTCTGCAGTGCTAATGCGTTTATTAGTGTGCATGAAATATCATATTTGCAACACCAGACTTTTTAGCCTCAAAACATATAAAAGCATATGCACATCGATACTCTAGTCCCAAAACATATACACATACATACACATGGGCATGATACCCCCACTAGCCTAATCTTTGCATGTACATGTTATTGACAATCGAGGGGTTGAAATTGGGGCGTTAGAAAAATCATCCAACATAGACAAAATTTTAGAACCTAAAATACACTAGAGGATGTGTTCCACAGTTGGAACAAGGTTATATTTATCTAATGCTTTATTGATATTTTTGAAATCAATGAAAATATTGGTTTCTCCATTCTTATTCCTAAGAGGGACCATATTGGATACCCACAGGGAATGATGAATGATAAAAAATATTTTTCCTCTTATATTCATTTTCATTTGTTATTATATTTTTGAATACATATCTAAGAATGTTTGTTGAATAGGATTTATATATTTCTTGAATGATATCACATCCTAAATGATTTTAGTGTCATGGGTCTTTGAATCAGTGTAATTCTACGAGAAAAAAGTCTTTATAATTCTTTAAGGAAATGAAAAAATGTAGCCCTCTCAATAGGCACGTATCAAATACCTAGATTAATATTTTGTGGGTATTATTTGTTACAGAGATTTGAACCACATATTTAAGAAATAAGTTCTCTCTTTGGTTTTGCATCTAGAGGCAATATATTAATTTGTTGATCACAATGTCAATTTTCATCAATGGTTGATCCCCTAAAAGTATCTCCCTATGTGAGGAATTCTAAAATAGGGGCATCATCATCAAAAAAAATCTACTTTGTAATATTGTTTGGTATAGAAGGTCTGGAAAATTGTTCATTAGGAAACATGTCCATAGAAAAGTTTCCCAATGGTATAAATATATGAGTTGTGTTCGAAAGTAAATTTGCATTTGCATTTTGACTTCAATGTACATAATTAATATTGAATGTTTCAAAATTAGAAATAATAAACGATGCCTCATCTCTATAATTATTAAGGTGATTAAAATACAATTAATTGAATTTCCTAAATGTTTGATAACTATTTGTAAATCTTTATTAGTTGGAGCTATTTAAAATCCAAATCTATCACTTTTTTAAGGCATTGTATCAAAGCCTCAAACTTAGTGACATTATTTGTGCATGGGAAATACAAGCGACAAGACATCAAATATTTGTATCCTTTAAGATCTCTACGAGTGCATCTAGACCTTGCTCATGAACTCAACTTAGAGCCATCAAAAAATAAAAACCATACATTTTAATTTACATCTAAATTTAGTAATTTTAAAAATAACTTTGTACATGTTCTTACATAATTACGCTAATAGGCGTTCTCTTTGTTGGCTTGGGGTGGGAAAACATTGTTCACCCCCGGCCAATGGGAAAGCTTAAATTTCACCCTTCTAACCAATGGAAATTTTCCATTTGTCCAAATTGCTTTCAACATCTTTTCTCCTATCTGCGTGTTTCTACAACTCTTTATGGCATCCTCCGCCCTGTTTTGAAACCTTCTCCTCCTCTCTAGCAAGTTGTACCTATTAATTTTAGGTATGTTCTATGCTGAGAGCAAATTTACTTCAATTTTCCATATTAGCTCCTTTTTTATGCATGCCAGAGTTTACAGCTCTATCATGTTTGCAGCTTTTACCTAACAAAGCGTGGATGTGTAAGAATTGTAAAACAATGAAAGACCTAAGTTCCTCTTCTCCCCATTGATTACCTCTGTCTTCACAATTCCAGAGCTCTGACGCAGGCACCACGCATAAGGTTAAGATTTTTTTCGTCATAAGCCTTGGATTCCCAATTTCCCATTACTCTTTTTGAGAATTGCGATTGATAGGTTTAGCAATCTCAGTTTTTGGGCATCTAGGTACTCAACAAACTATTGATTTACTGTGTGAAAAGAAAGTGGGTCTAATCAAGCACGTCTTCTGCAGGATAGAATTTGGGAGGGTTTTCATCGGATTTGGGCACCTACGGTTGTTTGGCATGCTGGGGAAAATTGCCCTGTTCTTTTCCTTAAGGGCCCAAATACCTCTTTTATGATACATTTTTTATTGTTTGGCATGCTGGGAAAAACTGCCCCCGTTCTTTTCCTTGAGGGCCCAAATAACCCTTTTGTGATACATTTTCGATCTGGAAAAACGACCTACTCCCCTTATCAGTATCAGTTCTTTGTTTCTTGAAACCCTCTGCTTCCCATGGCAATCTCTCCTTCTGCTGCTGCAGCAATCTCTTCCTCTGATATTAGCTACAGAAGACGACTTACTATGAAATGCTATAATTTTACTACTAGTGTTCGGGATTTAAAAAAGGTTTGGTGCACCTAGTTTGGTAATAAAAACGTGTAGAAAGTAGTGCTTTTTCTTTATACACCAAGTTTGGTCCCTTGGATCCTAATATAACATGCATTGAGTTTCAAACAACCTTTCCTCCAAAGAAAAAGGAAGACCAAAGAGTCCTAGATGTTGAAGCCCTAAAGGCCTTAGAATTTGTTCCTGAGATGAAGCAGTGTTTGGCTGCGAGGTTTAGTTTGAGATTAGGAATGAGGCCACATGGTGTAAGTTTCCTAGGCAGCGTGAATATAATACACCCCACTGCTAAATTTTCAGCATACAGACAGGTAAATATACAAATAATGCAAATCTAAATTGTGTCATAGCTTTCCTTCCTGCTGTGAGTCAATTGCATTAAAACATGCCTTGGTTTCAGCAAATAAATGACACCTTTTCAAGTGCATGTAGCACAAACAGCTGGCTATAGAATTTCCAAGCCTTTCTAGGGTAAAAGTGATGTTACGTTCCGAACTTAGAATACCTGTGTAAAGATAGAAACCCAAATCTAAAGCCCTATGGCCAACATACAAGTATAGACATGAATACTGTTATGTAGATGCAAACCAATTCTTTTAAGCATTTTGTAAAATAGTTTTCATTCAAACTCATAACAACTTCAGAGTTATAAATTTTGAGTCATAATTAAGAGAGGATTGTTATTTCCAGGCATTAAGAAAAATTCACAAATGTTTACTTTGCATCTATAGTCATCATCAAAAGAATAAACCAACTTTGTTGTGCAACAAGAAAATTCATTCAGAAAATTCATAAAAATTTAAGTCTCTTGTCCAGCCAATTAGGGCCAGTGTGTACTGGTTAGGTACCAGTCTAGTCAGCAGGCTGGTTCAATACCATGCCCAGTCCAGTGGGGCAATTTGACCAGTTCTGATTCTAACAGGACCTACATATGAAAAAGCATTCAAACAATTGCATTGCTTTCTGGTGTTGAATAATAAGACCCTAGTGCCTGTTTCTACTCAGAAAAACCACTAGAACACTTGCATGATAAAGATAGGATAAACACCCAGGGGGTTCTATAAAAAAATTCTCAAGACCTAAAGCTAAATTACTGGCACTTTTCATCGTCTGAGACTGAGAAAGGGAAGCAAAAACACAGACTGAAATTTCAAATTGTAAACAATGAAAAAACATGGAAAGTTTTACTTCTACTATCACTTCAGTGATCAATAAACAGCCTCCTCCAGTCTCTTAAGAAGACCCTCAAGTCTGTCCAAGACTTGTTAGTGATTGTCCAGCCATATCTCTCAACGTGGCTCTCAAAGGTAGAGAGTGCAATATTGATATGGAAATATGCATGGGTAATGAAATTTCTTGAAATAAAGATGCACATTTAGCACCCAGAAACATTGGAACCCACAATGGAAAGCTCACATATAGGGCAGATATTTCCTTGTATGACTGGAACAAAGCATGTTGTACAATATGGATAGGACACATCCTTCTGATTGACCATGGTATATAGGTGTAAAAGTTGCTGCACCACCAACAAAAGGACTTCTGAAGTCAAAATCATAATTCAATTTTTTGGCATCCTGCAGCTGCCTTTCGCATGCCTGCAGAACTTGTTGTACCTTTGTTGAATGGTTGCAGGGGTTCACTTTACAATAGTCATCAAGCAAAGTTAGCTACTGTACTAAAGCTCCATCCCTTATAACAAACACCCATGGTATTCAGCAAAGCCAACCTCAAATGGAATTTTTGAAGGTTGCTATGACTAAAATAAACTGTAAGCTCTTTATGTTGAACAGTATCATCCTTAACTTCCTTTCTCTTGAACTGCATTTAAAGACCCAGAACACAACCGCAAGCTCACATATAGCACATAGATTTCCCTTTATGATTGGAATAAAGTGTGGTGTACAATGTGGACAGGACACATACTTCTGACAACGGAATAGAGGTGTAAAAGTTGCTCCAAAAAAAACAAAAGGATTTCTAAAGTCATAATTCAGTGTTTTTAGCATCCTGCAACTGCCTCCCATATGCCTGCAGAACTTGTTGGGCCTTCGTTGCATGGTTTGCAGCGAGCTCATTTGCCAGCAGTTATCAAGCCAAGTTAGTGGCCCTGTAGAGTTCCGTGCAGGGGGGGCGACAGCATGAACTTGCTACAGCAAGGCGGCTGAGGACTAAAGGAGTAGGCCAAGGCTTTGAAGTCTGCTACAGGAGGACTGAGGAAACAGACCATGGCCTACAGGATGTAGCTGAAGAACTGCAAGATGGGTATATTGCTGATTGAGTGTACAGGGGGCATGTCAGGAGGGCTGCCAAGTCACTAGGAGCAGTCCAAAGTGTCCAAAGAGTTGGTTGTTGGAGCTGCTAAAGGAACAGCATCTATTGCATGTTGGGACTTCAGTTTATAGTTTATACAGAGCTAACAGCTGTAAGTATTGTTTCGTATTTGGCATTTTGTGCAGGGATTGTAAAGGGCCATTATCCCTAGTGAATAGAAAAGAAATTATTACTGGTGTTTTATTTCCAGCTGGAATGATGATATGGTGAAGACCTTGTTGTTGTAGTTAAATGTACTGAAAAACCAAGCTTTTATGTTTTGGAAAACTTGAATTTCCCTAGCAAACACCTATGGTGTTCAGCAAAGCCAACCTCAAATGGACTTTTTGAATGTTGCAATGAGTAGAATAGGCTGCAAGCTCTTGTTGTTCGACAGTATGATCCTTAACTTCCTCTTGACCCCCATTTGAAGACCCAGAACACATTCTTTAGCAATTCCAATCAATTTCTTCACCTTCTCAACCTCCTAAAAGAAATCTACATCAATAACTGGAATTGCGTGCAAGATTGTAGTATCATCCATATAACTTACAAAGAAATGAAATAATTTAACTTACAAAGAAATGAATAATTTGAGTTTCAAGTTCCCCAACACATATCAGAGACCAACCGAGCAACTGTGAGAGCATAGATAACCAACCAACACCCCAAGGCAAGCTCCAGCAAACACTTGTAAAGGTGTATGACCTAAAAGCTCTTTTAGTTTCTTTTCACTGATGGGATGCCCTTTGAATAGGCCCTCTACAATTAAGTTCAATACCTGCAGTGATAGATTATTTAACAAGCGCCAAAAGTTAGCATCGATTCACATTAAAAGAACACTTGAAAAGACAAATTTCCAACTTTAAAATAAAATCCCAATAAACATCACATGCTAACTGCAGTTCTAAAACACAACCCTGATATAAAAAGTATATGCAATTATGTGAATAATTCATCAATCGTCCTTTGCACTGTGTAAAATATAAAGACCCTCACCAAGCCTTAACGCATTATATTGTCCCACAGTTGTTACAATGCACAACACATCAAACCTGGTATCCTGCAATACTTTACACATCATAAGGTGTTGGTTCTATGCAGCAAGCAGTACCCATTCTACTTAGACTACAAGTCCTACAAAAATGCACACCCATTTCAACCGACTGATTAATATCTTCGGGAACATCTTGAGCTGCTAAGGGATATATCGGGAATGCCATGTGCCAGCATTGCCTGTCAAGTTTTGGGGGAGTTGGGTAGCAAATAGGCATTTCATTGTGCAACTTATCTTACAACTAGGTTCAATAGAAAGTGCACTTTCCCCTTTTCAACTCATTAGGAAGAGAATAGTATCATGTAGCATTTTACACGTCATAAGGTGTTGACTCTATGAAACTTTTATTGCATGACTTATCTTACAACTAGTTTCAAGAATCAGTGCCCTCCCCACTTTTCAACTCATCATCAGACATGGTATTGTATTCTATGCAACAAGAAGCAACCGTTATACTTGACTATGAGTCCTACAACATGCTACACCAATTTCACCCAACTGATCTAATAGCTTCAGAAATGTCTCGAGATGTTAAGGGAAAGATAAGTAAAATCACTGGCAGCATTGCCTGCAATTTTTTTTTTTTGGGAGGGGCAGGGATGGGGAGTGTGGGGTGGAGGGGGTTGTTGACAAATAGGCATCTTGTTGCACATCTTGTCTTACAAATAGGTTCAGCAGTCAGTGCGCTCTCCCCTTTTCAACTCACTTTCTAACAAGTGTTGTTGCTGCTCTATCAGTATTTCTGGAAAATGGTTCAACCTGCCGGACTATTGAACTATGACTTACAACATCTGTTAGACAAAGACATTAAAAACAAAATTCAACCATAATATCTGCAGCAATTGCTTCACAGTATTAAAATGAGTACCTTGCTAGGAGGTCAACTTTTGGTGATTTTACTATATCCACAAACTTCAGAACCCGTTAACTCATCGAAAGTACTCAAAATGCACTCACCAAAACAACCTCTAGCCTTCCCCATTCCACAAGTAATTGTTATCTGTAAAATAAATTAGTAAAAAATAACCATAGACAATAAATATATGAGATTCACATGATCATTAACAGGGTCTAACTCAGTAATTGTGGCTTTCGGATATAAGTTGTATAGTTATAATTTAAATTATCCACCTTCTCAACCTCCTAAAAGAAATCTACATCAATAAGTTGGGTAGTAGTATCCAATTGAGGTTGGCTTACACGACGCATCATTGAATTCACCAAATGAAGGAGAGTTTGCAAATGGCATTGAATCAGCTTTGCGCAAACCTTCATTCGAGCATATGATCAACTCTTCACATTCACTCCATAATGAAAGCACTAAAGAAAAATGATGATGTCATTAAATATGGTGTTGATCCCAATGTATTCTATGGGAATCTTAGGAGGTGTTTGGGAATGTTCTTTCTGTTGTTGTTGATTTGCGGTAAAGGGCATGGAATTATCAAATCATGAAGGCGAAAAAGCTTTGCATATTGCCCAATAACAACCAAGCAAGTTGAAGGACCAATCCATCCTAGCCTAGTCCCTTTACCTCTTTGCATTATGTTTCCTTGCCAACAAACTCCTGCGCTTTATTTCGATAGCCTTTGGTAGGGCATCACTCGTAGTAGAGTTTGTTTAATTCTCAAGGAGCTTTCTCCCCTTAACACAAAGACATTTAGGTATATTGCCATATAATGAATTTTCATTTAGTATCTCGCAGTTCGTTTGGTCTCTAACTCTTTGAGTCTGTAGTCTATTGGGTTGTTAGTGCATCTATCATATTTACTTTCCCTCCAAAGTGCATCCCTCAAGTCCATAAAGAGATCGTGACAGAGATCCTGCCAGCGAAGAAGTTTTACAGAGCAGAAGAGTATCATCAACAATACCTGGAAAAGAGATCGGCTGGTGCCAAACAATCTGGGGCCAAAGGATGCAATGATCCAATTCGATGTTATTGTTGAATAGTGACTCGATCAAAATTAACTGGACTTCTTTCAAAATTAAAGTATTTGTATCTTTTTGTTTAGTCCAGCTAGATATTACAACAGAGTGCTGTATAGGGGAATAGGGGAGTATTATGGTGGTGAAAATTTTGCGTCATGCCTCAACCATCCATCTTGGATAGTGTCATCCGATATCAAGCTCTTAAAGATGATTTTGATTTCAAGCTGGTAAAGCTCAGGGCTCAAGTATAACTCTATACTTATCTTTATTTGTAATCCTGCTGTCAAAATAAGTTTAGCTTATCTAGTTAGCTATGTTGTTAAATGTCATTTGGATTTTAGTTGAAAGAAACAGAGGAAGAGATGAATTGTTTCTGTTCTGTGCGTATTTATTGATATAATTTGATTCTCTTCAAAAGAAACTTTATGAACAATGATAGTTAATAGTTCATAACTTTAGGACTATTATCTTCTCTCAGGAAATATGGTTTCTAAGAAAGAGTACAATGTACTTATAATACTCTTGTACAAAAGGAATTCCTATTAGACATTGGAAGACGGTTTGTGGGATATGGAATTAGACTTACTTGTTTTACTGTATGTTTCTGAACTTGATTAAATATGCCATTAGAAGACTGTTTGTGGGATATGGAGTTGGACTGTTTTCATTTTTTGGATGCAAAAATTGACAGTATTTTCTCTTGGCATCATGCCCTTGGGCAGGGACTTGTTACTCGCAACCCATCTTGTTAAAATATCAATCCACAGTCCAAGCGTATTTTACCAAAAAGGGTAAAACATAAACAAAACAAGAGACATGACTACATGGTTAATAGAACAAGAAATAGGACTCAAGGTTTCTGGCCAATTATAAGCGTAAATCACCTCAGTGACGACGTACATTACCACTATAAAATTGAGTTTTGGAGATACAAAACCTACTTTACTAGAAATAGGAAACATAAACATAACTAGAAACAAAACAAAACTAGAATCATGACTATAGAATTTTGACGGATAAGCAACTTGAACCCACCCATCTCCCTGAATATATCATGCGCTTAAAAATTGGTGGTGTTGTAGAAGTGTAATCCCAACAGAGGAATGGAAATGATAATAGGAACAAGAACTGAATGGAAAAGAGGTATACTAGTCACGCCTCTACTGACATTGATCTGAACAATGTTGCATGTCATCAAATGGGTATGTAGCACAGGGTAGAGAAGTCCATCGGTCAGGGGTAGACCTAATCTTCCATTCATTTCCCATCGTAGTTTTAACAAAAATTTACTTGGGAATATCGACATCCAACCTAAACCGTTCTATTGAATGACATATGGCAAGCTATTAGTTATTTCAAAAGTGAAAAACTCTACATAAGCCACCAATAAGGAATTGGTTCACTAGTGAGGTCAGCAGAGTTTAACCCAACCACCAGGCTTCACTATCACCGTTGTCCACGCCACCTAAATGGCATAACAGGAAAGCACCGGGCGATTTTGGTAGAAAAATTACCATCCAGACTTATCACCTAAACCAACGGAAGTCACTCATGGGCAAGTTTCTTGCATTAATTCTTATAATTAAACAATAAAAATAAAATGTAGTTACCTACCTCTTGAGTGGGTTTAGTATCCTCTGGAAACCTCTCCTCTGGCACAGAGCCTCGATCCTGCTTGTCTCAGCTCACATCCATTTCCTCGGCATCTGATTTCATTGCTCCGGAACTCTCGGAACCCTGTGGTACAGGCAAATCCGAGGCCTTTTTTTGTGTCTCTGACATTTATAGGGACGACTGGATCATCACAATCCACCTATGGCAGAGCATCTAGATGGTGACCTCCTAGAGAGTGGGAAAGCGTGGGAGAGAGAGGGAGAGTGAGAAGGATACAGTTCTCAGATATATTTGAGTTCATTAGGTCATATCTGATATATCATATTCTTTAGGCCACTCACATAAGTGTATCTTCCATCTTTGTTTGGCCTCCAATACACAACAATACCCTTTTCCAAAAGATCCGAGAGAGAATGACCATAGGTAGAAATATCGCCAGTCATCCAACCCGTGAAAGGTAGATTTTTAATAACAGAAAAATAAACAGAAAAATAAAAAATTAATTGCTCGAATAAACTTTGAACCAAAGCCTTATTAATTCCAGCACAATACCCCTTTCCAACCCGAGAGAGAATGACCCTGGGAAGAAATATCACCATTGTCATCCATCCCGTGAAGGATAGATTTTTAATAACATTAAACTATAAAAAACTAAATTAATTGCTTGGATGAACTTTGAACGAAAGTGTTACTAATTGCAGCAGGTGAACGCTTAATATCTTTTCATCAGTGAAAATCACAAAGTCTTAAAGAAACCACGAAAACAAACTCAAAGGCTTCTATAGATCGCTTACTCGATTTTTTCTCAGTCTGGGACATTGAAGCTTCATTACTATGGAAATTTGTTCAAGCCGTTGGGATTCGACCATAGCTTTGAGCTAGCCTCCTTCTCCCCTATCTGTCGATCTTTATTTCGGTGGATTTGTCCACAATTTCACTGTCAAACCCTTGGCGTTAGGGTTTTTACTAAATATATTTTCTTTCAATCCTGAGCTTTACCAGGCTTGTTAAGCTGGAGTGGGTATGCAAAGACCAACAAATTATTAGATTTAGTCATAAGTCGTTGTTCCCGGACCCCGTCTTGTTCGAGGTATCCAGTGATGTTTTTTCCTATGGGAGGAAGAGGGCAGCCGCAACAGGGGTCTAGTAGCAATAATACTCTTCGTAGTAATAGCAATCACAATGCGAAGGTGCATTAGTCCTGGGGATTTCATCGACCGGGCAATCGGTCCATCGGGCAGACATCCTCAAATATGGGGACTGAGTGCATGGCCTAGATAGGGCAAAAACGGGACATTGATACTAGTCAATGAGTTTCTTGTCACCCCTTTATGTCTTCATAGTCCTTGTCATGGAGCCACAGTAGCTCACAAGACCACTCACTTTTTATGTCCTCTGGTTATTCCTAATAACACTATGATTATAGGTTTTCCTTGTTA
>APFE030343702.1:30960-45753 GCA_000404065.3 Pinus taeda | reverse complement strand
GGTATCATGCAAAAACACTATTCTGGGAAATCAGAAATGGAAAGGAGGCCCTATTTTAGGATGATGCATGGTAGAAACAAGCTAAGTTATGCAGGGAGGAATGGCATCCCTTCAAACTAAGCACATAAATATGAGAGTATAGAGAATTCCACCAATTCTAGGATCAAGGACTAGAAAATAACAAATGGAGGCGATGGAATTTTAATCTTTCGAAGACCAACCCAGAGTGACTTAGCTATTCAGTATCTATCAGAGGAACTAAGAAAACAAATAATTATGTTCAATAATGACCAAGATCAACCTAAATGGGGGAAAAAAGAAGATGTGGAGTTCAATCTAAAGGAAGTCAAAGCTTATCTTAGTGAGGGATATACTAGTACAAATGATCCATCGTGGAGAAAACTATGGATGGTGCCACATTGGCCATAAATTAAAATTTTCATGTCATTGATTTTACACCGGAAGGTCCTAACTCGGGACAAACTTATAAAGAGAGGATTTATAGGTTCCTCTTTGTGTTTCCTCTCTGAAAACACAAAAGAGAGGCTTAATCATTTACTCAACACCTGTAACTATATGGAGGCACTATGGGACTAATTAGCCTCAATATTTAGATAAAGAAACCAAAGTCGAGAGAGCATACAAGAAACAATAAGGAAATGGCAGGTGTCTTATACAAAAAACGAGGTGGTGAAACTTACTTGAAATTTCATTCGAGGTTTCATCCTTTGGGAAATTTGGAAGGAGCACAATAGATGAATATTCTCTTATAATAAGATCCCTGTTGACAACCTAGTGGAAGGAAAAATGTGTCAGCTAAAGGAAACATTAATTAGTATGGGAAATCAACCATTAGAGGAACAACCACCCCCTCAAGGAAACACAAATTTTGAAGTGATGAGGCTTCATGTTTCACCGTGATTTCCCCAAATAAATATAGTCTAGTAGGAAGAATTATTCATTACTTTCCCCTCTTATAAGAAAACACTCGGTAAAAAAAGGATTTCACACCTCAGAGTTTTTTTGTAGGATAAAGGGAAAGGTGAGTGGGTATCTTGCAGTAGCTTCATTGGTCTTATTAGCATTACGCCACTTTTCATATGGGTCTTCACAACAAATAATCACCATTACACTTTGTTGATTTGTTTTAAAAATAAACATAACACGCAATAGATTTCTTTTGGGATGCAATGTTGTTGTTGGTAGTATGATTGTATTTGTGCCACATGTAAAGCTAATATGCGTTAAATTTATTTCACCTTGCAATATTTTTATTGGAAATGTGCTTGTGTTTGGGCTAGAAACTATGCTATATTTCTTTTGCTTTGCAATAGTGTTGTTGTCAACTTGGTTGTTTATGATAAAAGGAAATCTAGCAAGTGTTAGATTTCCATCACTTTGGAAATGTTACTGGAAATGTTGTGCTTGTGTTTGGGCTAGAAGTTGTGTTAGATTTCTTTTTCTATGCAATGTTGTTGTTTTCAATTTGGTTGTTTATTATAGAAGGAAATATAACACGTGTTATAGCTCTTTCACCTTGGTAATGTGCTTTTTTTTTGTATTAGAAGGAAATATAGCATGCACTATATTTCTTCTGACATAAAATGTTGTTATTGGTAGTACGCTTGTATTTATGCTACATGTAAAGCTATCATGCGTTAAATTTGTTTTACCTTGTGACATTGTTATTGGAAATGTGATTGTGTTTGTGATAGAAGTTGCTGGATTTTGTTGGCTTTTGTTTGCCCTACAATGTTATTATTGCCAATGTGCTTTTGTTTGTGCTAGAAGTAAATCAAGCGTATGCTAAATATCTTTTACACTGCAATGTTATTTTTGGCAATGTGATTGTGTTTGTGCTACAATAAACTCTAGAATGTGTAAGATTTCTTTTACTTTGAAATGTTTTTGTGAGTAATATGCTTCTACTTACGTTCGAAGAAAATTTAGAATGTGGTGGATTTCCTTCGCCTTAGAATATTGTTATTGGCAATGTGTTTGTGTTTGTGCTAGAAGGAAATCTAGCATGTGCTAGATTTATTTGACCATGTAATGTTGCTTCTAGCAATATGCTTATGTTTGCAGTAGAAGGAATGATATTGATTGTTATCTTTCATTTGAGGAAACAATGTTTCATTACATATAACATGACTACCATAATATTTTTATTTTTTGCATTTATATTACTTTTTCGGAAGTTGTGTGTTTTTGGGGAAATATAAAGTCACACTTTACACGGTTCATTCTTTTAATTACAAGTTACGATGTAATTGTTGTTACAGAATTGATGCAAGCTACAATGGAAAATATAATTTTGGCAAAAGGGGACTATGTTGATCTCCTTATTAATGATCAAGTCATTGGGCTAGCAAGGGTTGAATCTGCAGAGTCTGGAGCTTATTATGTTGGAAAAAGGGTTAATGCTAGTTATGTTGCAATTTTGATAATTTATGTCATTCAACCACATTTGATTGATGATGATGTTAATGAAGGGGACATACATCCATGGACAATTGTGGATTTGAGACACCACATAGGTAAATCAAAATATTGAAGCATGTGTTATATATTATTGATACTATAATAAATTTTCTTTTTTTGAGTAAATACTAACATTATTTACATTTGTTTATAGGTACAAATGTTTCTTCTACATTTTCTATTGGAGACAAGGTAAATCTTTTGCAACATGGAGTGAAGGTGGGCGAGGGCTCCATATTCAATACAAAGCTTGGGCATAAAGTGCATGGAAAGATGGTAAAGAAAGGATGCATAGTGGTTAAAATTGAAAATATGTTAAAACATAATGCTCCTCTACCACATCCAACAAGGTTTGAGCATACACTTGGGGGTGCATTAGAATCTTATGAAATTTGGCCAGAATCAGATTTGGAGCCTCACTGTCATGATCATGCCATAAATATTCCCCAAGATAGGGTTAAATTCATATGTGCAAAGGTTTCTCTTACACATGAATGCATGGGAATAAGCATGTGCATTGCCAAAGGAATGCTAGTTCATGTCCGCGAGGATGACATTGTTGAGGGTGAAGCACTAGGTGAAATGGATTTTGGTGTTTTTCTAGAAGCAATAGATGGAAATTGTGAGATATGCAGAATTGGTGATAAGTCTATACATTGTTTGGTTAGATGACCAATAAATAAGTTGGTGGAAAACAAAGGTGTGATATTAAGGGTCAAGGAAAAGTTCAAGGAACCACCCAAAGAAATGGTGATATGGGATGTTATAGAGGACGCAAATCCCTTAAACAAATGGGATGGGTACCTTTGTAATGAAAAAGATAGAAACTCAATTGATATGAATGTAACAAGGCCATATAAAAGGATTAAAGGAGTTATGGCTACAAAAAAAACTGCAAAATTTCCAACAAAAATAGATGGAGAGAAAGAAATTTGACTTTTGGTAGCAGATGTATGTTGTAGAAAAGATTGTCTTCAACATGTCAATAGGAAGGTCATTACAGGTGCTAGAAGGGGTATGAGACAAATAAATACAAATGGTATTAGAGAATTTGTCTTGAATTCACTCATGTCAAACACAATGATGTCAAGCGGCCATGGCCATGGCCATGGCCTACCACCTATTGCTAGAAATGTAAAGGACATGAGATTTAATGGGAATATTATTTGTAAGAAAGCATGGTATAAGATACATAAAATTCCTCAAATCACATTCTATAACTACCAGCATTATTTCCAACATGGATAGATCAAAACTATTCATGGTAACACCAACACATGCAAAGCACGAGCTCACACAGTGGTAGCTATAGAAATATTGCACAAAATTGTAATGGATAATTCAGATTTTTGACCAAATCAAACACGTCAAGTTGAAGAAGATGGAACATCTACTCCTTTAAGACTACTTCCTTCAACTTACACACAAAGTTCTTTGTTAAAAGAGATCAATGAGGCTCTTCAAAAGCTCAATTACCCATTAATATCACAACCAACAATGAGCAAGATCTGGAATACTAAGTTTCGAGATGTGGCATTTTCAAAGAACACCAACTTTAGTAAATGCAGTGAATGTATTGTGTTGAAAGCACGAATGAAGTCAGCAACTACAAAAGAGTTGGAAGAAAAGGCACCAGGTAGGTTGATGAAACATAACAAGATTGTTATGTGTGGAAGATATTGCTACTATGCCCATCAAATTATGTCAAAGCGGTTTCCAAAGGAGTATTTGAGCATTATCCATGACAAAATTGACAAAAAAAAGACGTCAATCCCAAGGCTACATGTCAAATCAAAATCTGTTGTAGAAACAAATTTGGGTTTGTCATTGACAGGTATGCTTACACATGGGCATAAGGCGGGAGGTTTTGGTCATTTCTCCTTACCATTTGTCCATATGGGATCACAATTTACTATTACATCCCTTGCAAAGTGCTTAAGGGACCTTGAAGACCCACAAATGGATATGTATGGTGATCTACTTTATGAAAGTGGAATTTCAAGAAACCCACTTACAAATGCATTACTTGACAACTCTATTTACCCAAAATGTCAAGGGTACAAGGATGATTTTATATCTCATGGAAGTTCAAAAAGTCAAAATGTTGATTTTAAACCTCTTCCTCCACATTTGTTGTCACAAATGGAAAATGCAGCAAGTGATAATAAGAATCACTATATTTTCATGTTTCTATCACTTTTAATTGTACTTGGTGTCTTCATCACTATTGAGGTTGGGTTCTTGCCTATGGGGCACGCCCATGAAGACATAGATGGAACCTATGGAAGAATGTATTCCAACCTAAAAAGTAAATATATTTATTCTTTACCTAAAATGATGGATACATATCGCATAATTGAAGAAAATAGAGTGTTTCCACCTACACTTATTGACAAGCTCTATGAATTCAAAAGTTTCCTTAATGGATACATTGAGGAGGGAAAAAATGCACTAGTTGGAAATCTTAATGTTCAATACTTCCAATTTCTTATACTCAATGATGTTCAAGTACTAAGGTATAAAGAATCAATTAGAGATACTGAGTGGTCAGAACCAGTTGAGTTATGGAATATAGATGATGAAGGTCGACCTATAATTCACATAGGGAATCCATCTTTCTTAACTTCCAAATAGAATGATGTCTATTTTAAAGAATTAAAGGAAGGGATAACATCATACATAAAAATGTGGGAAGACATTATTAGGAATGAGGATTCACCAATTGTTACAGAGGAATGGAAAAATAACGTCGTGTATTGGGAAAAAGTTTCTGATACATTAGATGGAATCTGTAATGGTCATAGAATAATAGATGGAAATGATTCATCTTCTGAGGATTTCTGGCCCAAGACAAAGCACATTGTTGATGTTGATTGTAATGCACTCCAAGTAATCTCAAGTATTATGGATGGAGATTTTGATAATGCGATAGATGAACCAATATATGTTGGAACCAAATGCAACAAGCCAAATCCAACATTCAATCCGATGATTGATGTTGAGAAAGGAAAGATGTTGCTAGTTAGATCAGGAAATGAGGATGCAAGTGAGATGATTTGGATGGAAAAATCCATCTCAAATATCTTTAGGGATAATGAAAGTGAGAATCTTCATGTAAAGGTTGACTGGTGGAAGCCTATGTTAGGGAAATACAATGGGAGATTTTTAGAGCAATATTGGGTACCAAATCCTGATGACAAAGAACTTGGCTCTATTCCAATTAATACCATAGTGTGGGCATGGATGTCAAAGCAAGAACATTGCAAGAAGACCAAGATAAATAAATATGGTGTAGAAGCCATTCTTGATCTACTTGAGCGAATATCTTAAGAGTAGGTTTATATGATACATAAATGTAATTTTTTTTGGAGGATCTATTAATATACATTTAGACATACTTTCCCATATTTGTTGTATAAATATTCTCTTCATATTTTTTTTGAAGGAGTTTTATATTATTTAATATTTCATTGTAATCATGTGTTATACAAATTACATGACAATGCCATAAAATATTTAAGTTTTCAAAGCTTTATTTGACCAGCATGAATTCTCACCATATTAAATATGCATAATAAAATTCAATAATGCACCTAAAAACATCTAAACTTGTTATATTAAAACAACAATGGAGTACCTAATTACTATTCTATTTAATATGAACCATTTAAACACTTAATGTATAAATGCTAGACGCTTGATATAATGTTTGAGGTGAGTTTTCCTTAATTTTCCTTATTATAATTGATATAATCAAATTCCCTATTTTGTTGCACTTTAATTTATAAAAAAAATATTTTGATCATTGAACAACACAACTAGAATTATAAAATATTTCTACTTATAGATTTTGAAGTGGTGCCAACATTATACTAGTATAATTAATTTGTACTCAACTTAGGAAAAGTAGTTAGTGTCAATTTAAAATGGTCAATAATAGTGAGAAAAACAATATTAATATATTGTTAAATAAATTTATAGGTAAGATTTTTTTTACACAATCTAGTATTCACGGTCAAATTTAATACATAAATATAAATATTAATGCTAATAGAAATAATGTAAGGAATTTAAGTTTTAGATGAATGTTAATATGTTCTTTTCAATATAGTATCCTTAAACATTACAGGGATAAAAACTAAACATGTGTAATAAATATATCAATCATTTTTCTCTCTTTCTTGTTGTATTTGAAAATAATCAAATTGTACTACTTTGTTACTATTCTAATTCATGATTGATTTTGATCATTAAAATGATTAGTAATTGAGACGAGAGGCTCATTTTACAGCCCGATATGGGGGGATGTGTAAGTTTGTCTATCCATCTGTGCCTGTTTAAAATAAAAATTATGTTCTAAATAGAAAAATAGAAAAAAAAGAATATTGTGTAAAGTAATTAGAAGAAAAAAAAAATGTGTGAATCATAGGTTTAAATCTTATACTTTTAAAAAGTAACTATTTGAAGATTTATGTTAACTAATTTATGTCAATAATCAACTTCATATATATTATAATATAAAAAAAAAGATTCTTATGAAAATTATTATTTGTTCTTATATATACTCTATTTAGCATTCAAAAGTATAGTTTCAACAATTAAAAATAACACATTGTATCTTTCACTCTAAAAGTGTTTGCACTTGAAGAAATTTGATCCCTACATCTGCACTTAAAATGGATCTATGATGGTATATATTGGACAGATTACTATGATCATTTGTCATTGAATAACTTTATATTTAATATATAGCTTGCATATTAATATATTATTCATTAAGTAAGCCTCCACCAACTTCGTTTATTACATAAAAGTACAAATAATAAATAAAAATTAATTATATTCAACATTTAATTTGATCCTAAAAAAATATTTTCTCCTTAACTCTAAAATGGTGCAAACTTCCTACAATAGTATGTGATGATGATGGTGATAATAATGATTATCATCCACTAAGACCAAATATGGTATATAAGAAGGTAAAAAGATATTACTAAAAGTTATTTTGAATTTTAAATTGTGCCAACGTTGGTTTAGTAATAATGGTAACTTAACATATACATGATATTTTCTATATTGGATTATCGGTTAATAATAGTTACACACACATCATTATTTTCATAAAATCACCTTAACAAACTTATCTTTTTAATATAAACCATAAAAATATTAAAATAGATAATGTAAGGAATCCAAGATTAATATGTGAAATATTTTTTTTTTCAAGTTTATATAAATTTGTTTTATAAAGTTTATCATGATAATTTTTACACAAAAAATGGTGAATATCTATATAAAAATTAGTGAACTAAGTGGCTTTCTAATTCCTCATTTCGAACAATATAATCTAGTTAAAGTTCTAAATAATGGTATATATTGGACACATTACCAAAAATTTCATTTGTCATTAAATAACTTTATACTTAATATATATCTTGCATATTAATCTATTATTCATAAAGCGAGCCTCAATCAAATTCTTTATTAACATAAGCGTACAACTAATAAATAAAAATAAATTATGCTACTACTCACATTCAACATTTAATTTGATCCTAAATTTATTTTTCTCCTAACTCTAAAATGGTGCAAACTTTCTACAATAGTATGTAATTATGATGGTGATAATGATGATTATCATCCACTAAGACCAACTATGGTAAATAAGGAGATACAAAGATATTATTAAAAGTTATTTCGAATTTTATTGTTATGCTGAAAAAGCATTAAAATAAGGGTTTCAATATCATCATAATTTTGTTTGGTTAAACAATCAAAAAGGTTGGTAGCGTCACAAATATTTTGAAATTTAATTCTAATATGAGTATAAACTCGATGATCTTTGAGGGTTTTTTAATCTTCAACCATAATATAATTAATGTTGCAAAGGTGATAGACTTTTAAATTGTGCCAACACTGCCTTAGTAATAATCATGACTTAACACATACATTATATTTACTATATCAGATTATAATTAAATGGATTAATAATAATAACATATGCATCATTATTTTCATAAAATAACCTTAAAAAACTTATTTTTTTACTATAAAACATAAAAAAAATATTAAAATAGATAATGTAAGGAATCCAAGATTAAAATGCAAAAGATTTTTTTTAGCAAGTTTATATAAATTTGTTTTATAAAGTTTATCATGATAATTTTTACACAAAAATGGTGAATATCTACATTAAAATTAGTGAATTAAGTGACTTTCTAATTCCTCATTTTGAAAAAACTTAATCTAGTTAAAGTTCTAAATTCTAGATCCACCGAATACTTCCATATTTAATTAAATATGTGTTCAAAGCTACTCAATGTGTTTCTTACAAGACCATCATGACTAGAGAAGCACGAAATCAAAGGAATGTGACCGGGATCATGAAAAGGACCTACTATAACTTCTCTTCTCTTGAAAATGAAATAGAATGCACTATTTGCAACAACTTTAGTCATGAAGACTTTCAATGCAGGAGTAAATTTCGACAAACATCTCAGAAGGAGAAAGCTTCATTGGGTCCTAGAACATGGAAAAAGAAAGAACCACAAATTGAAAGATGTGGTATAACCTTATATGCAGAAGGAAAAGAAAATCAATGGTACATCGACAGTGGATGCTCGAAACACATGACAGGTGATAAAGAAAAACTTTAGTCATGCAGTGCCTTAGAAAAGGAAAGGAACGTCTCATTCGGAAATGATACCCCTGCAGTCATAAAAGGTAAAGGCTCTGTTCTCTTAAAGGAAAAGGTTAAAGCTGGGAATGTTATGTATGTTGATGGTTTAAAGCATAATCTATTGAGTGTCAGTCAAATGTGTGATCAAGGAAATGAGGTAGTATTTGGATCAAATGGATGTGTTGTTCATGAGCTTGATATAGGAGAAATAGTGATCAAAGGCATAAGAATTCCAAATAATTTATACATACTCAAGGGAGGACAACAATAGTTCTATCTTAGCAAAAATGATGAACACTAGCTATGGCACAGAATATTGGGGCGTCTAAGTTTCCCTCAAATAAGGAAAGCATGCAAATTCCAAGATGTTCACAATCTTCCTGACATCAAAATTCTGTAAAATACAATATCCAAGTCATGTCAATTTGGTAAGCAGACCAGAGCACATTTTCCTGAGAAGGAAGGATCAATGAGTAAGCCTCTTGAACCTGTCCACACTAATTTATGCTGTGCATCAAGGAAAAAGTCATATCGTGGAGAAGAATACTTTATATTGTTGATTGACGACATTTCCAGAATGTGTTGGATAGGACTTCTAAAGCATAAAGATGAAGCATTTGAAAATTTCAAAGCCCTCAAAGCTTTGGTTGAAAATGAATCAGATCACAAAATGAAATGCCTCGGGTCTAATCGAGCAGGGGAATTTACCTTAGATGAATTCTTCGACTTCTGTGAAGAACATGGAATAAGAAGGGAATTCTCTACTGCAAGGAATCCTCAACAAAATGTAGTGGTAGAAAGGATGAATAGAACTCTTCAACAAATGGCTCGTGCTATGCCAGATGAGTCAGGAACTTCTGCAACCTTCTGTGGAGAATTTGATTTTGCTATCATCACTATTCTCAACAAAACAAATGTCCGGGTAAATAGCACTCAAAATCCTCATGAACTTTGATATGTTAAGACTCCTACTGTAAAATACTTCAAAGTTTTTAGAAGTAAATGTTATATCAGAAGGACTGATGAAAAACTTGGCAAGTTTGAACCTAGAGTAGATGAAGGCATTCTCCTTGGTTACTCTTCCTGAAGTAAAGGATACAAGTGTTATGATAAAAGCCTAAGGAAAATTGTTGAAAGTATTGATGTTGTGGTTGATGAAGCAGGCAAAAATTCAAAGCAGGTAAAAACTGAAAAGTGGGAAGAAGATGAGGATTATCCTTCCACATAAACTCAAACTAATTCTGAAGAAGAAGAAACCAATGAAGCACCAGAAGGGAAGATAATGGTAGAAGAAAAGACTTCATCCAGATATGTTCAGAAAAATCATCTTGAGACTCAAATTTTGGGATAGAAAGAGGCAGGTGTACAAAAAAGATTAACTATCACAAAACCTTCAAGCTATCTAGCATTGCTTTCCTCCATCAAACCGTAAAATGTACATAAAGCATGCAAATATGAAGGCTGGTTCAAGGCCATGAATGAAGAGCTTGAGCATATAATACTTGAGAATTAGTTCCTAGACCTCATGATAAGAATGTCATAGGAACCAAACAGATATTCAAAAACAAGATGAATGAAAATGGAGAAATTATTAGAAGTAAGGCCATACTTGTTTGTAAAGGGTATGCTCAACAAGAAGGTATAGAATTTGAAGAAACTTTTTCACTTGTTGCTAGACTAGAATCCATAAGAATGTTCCTTGCTCTTTCTAGATTTCAGAAGTTCAAAGTATATCAAATCGATGTGAAATCTGCCTTTCTTAATGGAGATCTAGAAGAAGAAGTTTATATTGAGCAACCAGATAGATTCATCCTTTGAAGTGCTCCAAAAGTTGTATGCAGACTTAGAAAAGCTCTCTGTGGTCTAAAACAAGCTCCAAGGGCCTGGTATTATCATCTTGATAGATACCTTCACCAAGAAGGTTTTTCAAAAGGATCAGCCGATAGCAATCTATATATAAAAATTGACAACGATAAATTCCTAATACTTGTTGTGTATGTTGATGATATCATTTTTGGGAGTAATGAAGAATCCATGAGTCAAAAAATTTCTTTGGTAATGCAAAAAGAATTTGAAATGTCCCTTCTTGGTGAGCTCACATATTTTCTTGGTTTATAAGTTCAACAAAATAAAGATAGTATTTTTCTATCACAAACCAAGTAGCTCAAGTAGATCTTGAAGAAATATCACATGGAAGAATCTAAACCAATATGTACTCTGACGGTAATAGGATGCAGCCTCAATTCAAATGATGAATCAACAACTATACATCAACCAACCTACAAATCCAGGATTGGCAGTCTGCTCTATCTAATAGGTACCCAACCAGACATCATGCATGTAGTAGGAATAGTTGGAAGATTCCAAGAAAATCCAAAGGAAGCACACCTTCAGACAGTCAAAAGGATCTTCAAATATCTTCAAGGAACTCAAAATTTTGGTTTATGGTATCCTAGGGATACAAATCTTACACTTCATGCATATACAATTGCAGATTGGGAAAGAAGCATGGATGACAGAGAAAGCACTAGTGGTGGTGCATTTTATATGGATTCCATATTAGTATCTTGGTTCAGCAAGAAACAAAGTTCAATTGCATTATCTACAACTAAAGCAGAATATGTGGCTGCTACATCTTGCTACACACAACTCCTTTGCATGATGCAAACATTGCAAGACATTCAAATCACATGCACTCCACCTATCTCCATTCTATGTGATAATACAAGTGCAATAAGTATTTCAAAGAATCTAGTCATGCATTCAAAGACCAAGCACATACCTATCAAATATCATTTTCTCCAAGAACAAGTGCTTGAACAAAAGGTGAAATTGGATTATGTTCCATGGAAGGAATAGGTTGCTAATATTTCTATAGCTTCCACTGTGTGAGCTCGTGCTTTACATGTGTTGGTGTTAGCAAGAATATCTTTGATTTGTCCATGTTGGGTATTTTCTTGGAATCTTCCAACTATTCCTACTACATGCATGATGTCTGGTTGGGTACCTATTAGATAGAGCAGACTGCCAATCCTGGATTTGTAGGTTGGTTGATGTATACCTATTGATTCATCA
The DNA here is from genome assembly GCA_000404065.3 of Pinus taeda. Classification (NCBI taxonomy): domain Eukaryota; kingdom Viridiplantae; phylum Streptophyta; class Pinopsida; order Pinales; family Pinaceae; genus Pinus; species Pinus taeda. Next base: position 33,518 of record APFE030343702.1, on the reverse strand, counting down.
TTTGAATTGAGGCTGCATCCTATTACCGTAAGAGTACATATTGTTTTAGATTCTTCCATGCGATATTTCTTCAAGATCTACTTGAGCTACTTGGTTTGTGATAGAAAAATACTATCTTTATTTTGTTGAACTTATAAACCAAGAAAATATGTGAGCTCACCAAGAAGGGACATTTCAAATTCTTTTTGCATTACCAAAGAAAATTTTTGACTCATGGATTCTTCATTACTCCCAAAAATGGTATCATCAACATACAGAACAAGTATTAGCAAGTGAGCGGAAGAGAAAAGAAAGAAAGTTGTTACCAAGTGAGCGGAAGAGAAAAGAAAGAAAGTTGTTATCTGAGGCAAGCATACACATGCTCAGAGATAATAAAACATGTCCATATATCAAATACAAAAGTGGACCCAATATGTATACAAGTATAAAAAAACTGAAAACACATAGTGGATCATCTGATCATATCCATAGAAGCACATGTCATAATATCACATATAAAGAATTGATCAATGATGTTGAAGTAGAAAGTTGATCACTAAAGTCATTAAAATGATCCAAAAAGTACCAAGTCAAATAGTGGAATAAATGGTCATCCACAGAACTCGAGTGCCAAAATATAGGATTTCGTTGTAATGAATTGCAACATATAAGGTAGATGGCATCACTAGTAGAAATAGGAGGGACTGGAAAATGAACCAACAAATGTTGATGCAAACCCGAGGTATTCACTGACTGTCATGGTACATTTATACACAATGGAAATAAATGATCTAAAGTTGACCATGTGAAAAATCATTTGATTACCAGTCATTGATATATTATACCATGCTTTCTTACAAACAATATTCCCATTAAATCTCATGTCCTTTACATTTCTAGCAATAGGTGGTAGGCCATGGCCATGGCCATGGCCGCTTGACATCACTGTGTTTAACATGAGTGAATTCAAGAAAAATTCTCTAATACCATTTGTATTTATTTGTCCCATACCCCTTCTAGCACCTGCAATGGCCTTCCTATCGACGTGTTGAAGACATTCTTTTCTACAACATACATCTGCTGCCAAAAGTCGAATTTCTTTCTCTTCATCTATTTTTGTTGGACATTTTGCATTTTTTTTTGTAGCCATAACTCGTTTAATCATTTTATATGGCCTTGTTACATTCATATCAATTGAGTTTCTATCTTTTTCATTATAAAGGTACCCATCCCATTTGTTTAAGGGATTTGCGTCCTCTATAACATCCCATATCACAATTTCTTTGGGTGGTTCCTTGAACTTTTCCTTGACCCTTAATATCACACCTTTGTTGTCCACCAACGTATTTATTGGCCATCTAACCAAAAAATGTATAGACTTATCACCAATTCTGCATTTCTCACAATTTCCATCTATCTCTTCTAGAAAAACACCAAAATCCATTTCACCTAGTGTTTCACCCTCAACAATGTTATCCTCGTGGACATGAACTAGCATTCCTTTGGCAATGCACATGCGTGTTCCCATGCATTCATGTGTAAGAGAAACCTTTGCACATATGAATTTAACCCTATCTTGGGGAATATTTATGGCATGATCATGACGGTGAGGCTCCAAATCTGATTCTGGCCAAATTTCATAAGATTATAATGCACCCCCAAGTGTATGCTCAAACCCGGTTGGATGTGGTAGAGGAGCATTATGTTTTAACACCTTTTCAATTTTAGCCATTATGCATCCTTTCTTTACCATCTTTCCATGCACCTTATGCCCAAGCTCTGTATTGAATATGGAGCCCTCGCTCACCTTCACTCCATGTTGCAAAAGATTTACCTTGTCTCCAATAGAAAAGGTATAAGAAACATTTGTACCTATAAGCAAATGTAAATAATGTTAGTATTTACTCAAAAAAAGAACATTTATTATAGCATCAATAATATATAACACATGCTTCAATATTTTGATTTACCTATGTGGTGTCTCAAATCCACAATCTTCCATGGATGTATGTCCCCTTCATTAACATCATCATCAATCAAATGTGGTTGAATGAGATCAATTATCAAAATTGCACCATAACCAGCATTAACCCTTTTTCCAACATAATAAGTTCCAGACTTTGCAGATTCAACCCTTGCTAGCCCAATGACTTGATCATTAATAATGAGATCAACATAGTCCCCTTTGACCAAAATTATTTTTTCCATTGTAGCTTGCTTCAATTCTGTAACAACAATTACATCGTAACTTGTAATTAAAAAAATGAACCATGTAAAGCGTGACTTTATATTTCCCCAAAAACACACAACTTCCGAAAAAGTAATATAAATGAAAAAATAAAAATAATATGGTAGTCATGTTGTATGTAATGAAACATTGTTTCCTCAAATGAAAGATAACAATCAATATCATTCTTTATACTACAAACATAAGCATATTGCTAGAAGCAACATTTCATGGTCAGATAAATCTAGCACATGCTAGATTTCCTTCTAGCACAAACACAAACACATTGCCAATAACAATATTCTAAGGCGAAGGAAATCCACCACATGCTAAATTTTCTTCTAACGTAAAT
>APFE030343702.1:9538-28891 GCA_000404065.3 Pinus taeda | reverse complement strand
AATATATTGTGGGAACTTTCTCTACGATCTGGCGATCTCCGTACCTGAGAATCTCCACCCAATGTTGAACTGAGAAATCAATGAAAGGTAGCACCTCGACAAGAAACAAAGGTGTGTAAGTTAACCAAATATCTCTATGGTATAAAATGGACTCCCAAAGCCTGGTACATAAAAATATATGAGCATTTTGCATAGCACGGCTGAAAGAGAAGCCCTTATGGTCCTAACCTCTACTCCAAAGATGAAGGGGGGATATTGTGATCATCGTTATGTATGTTGATGACTTAGTAATCATAGGTAGTTATGAGAAGAGAATTTTGGCAGGATTTGGAAAGGTCCTTTGACATGACCGATCTTGGTCTATTGCATTACTGTCTTGGTTTGGAGGTGTGAAAGACACATCATCAGATATTTGTATATAAAAGAAAATATGCCAAGACACTTATTGAGAAATCACATATGAATGGCTACAAGCCCATGCAAACTCCCACGGAACTAGACCTAGTAGGAACCACACTTCTTATCATTCAAGTGACATGTAAGTTACAATGTGGCACACAAATAAGTAAAGTAACATGGAACTGGCACTTTCCCCCATTAATCCAACGCATTCAAAAACAACTGAAGGTGTTGAAAACCATGGAATTCACCTTAGTTCAGTGGTTTTTGAATGTGCTGGTGGATAGGGTGGAAAATAAAGCGGTAGATAATGTCCATTTGCTGACCGACGTGATGTGCAAGTTTTCAGAGGTCTAGCTAAAGGAGGAAAGCCAAAGGTTGGCAGAGAGAGATCACTCCACACCATTAAGGCAGGTTGATAGAGAAGGGGTGGGCCCGAATCAGGACAGTGATCTACCAGTTCATACGAACAAATAATCCTTCATTATGGACATACTTAGGAAACAAGAAGGGGTATGTGTCTAAAATTCAAGGCTAGAGTGATGGTTAATCATGGGAAGGAGAGGATTTCCCCCACAATAGATTGTTAGTGTGATCGTCTCATTAATAGGAGATGTGGCAAGAGGAGTGGGAAGGCACGAAATCAAGAGGGGAAACATACAAGAGCAAGGTCGGGGTGATTATGATTTTGAACAAACCGCTCGCAGGGGAAAATGAGAGGAAGAACATCCACAAGTACACACGAATGAACAACAACATCACTAGCAGGTCAGAGTTACTAAAAATGGAGAGGGAAAGTACTCAAATATTGGCAAGGCAAGTCTCATCTGGGGTGTCTTCTTGAAATCATAGCTAGGGAGCAGGGTTCATCGACATAAGGCAAAACACTGAAAGGTGGTGTAATTGTGAGTTGGTGATAGTAATTTCTATGAGGGAAATTCAGTTATCAAGGAGTGTAATGAATAAGAGCTAGAGTGATGTTAGTAAGCCAAGAGGTAGTTCCCGAGCGGATGCTTAGCGCTTTGAGTTTTTCAAACAGACATGCATGGAGGAAGCAGCAGAGGTTGTTGCTAAACAGTCACACAAAAGGGAAGGATATAGTGGAAATCTAGGAGAGTGAGGTTCGAATACATTGTAGGGTTATCTTTGATGGTAGAATAGAGGAGGAAGGAGATTGGATCATCAACACAAGGAAATCCAAAACATAGATGACTGTGTACCAAAAGACCTTGGAGACTGCTTGGCATGTCAAGACTCTAGTGGAAAAGCTGCAAGCAGAGGCAGCAGAGAAGAGGAAAAAGAGGCAACTCGAGATAGAAATCGAGTTAAAATCTATAGACCAACGCCTAAAAGGAATTGAAGAGGCTCTCAAGGGTTTGGTTAACATAGAGAAATTGCATGTTGGCAGAATTGGGGATCTTAACAAAATGTTCTCAACCTATCTAAATTATATCGATAATGTGGATATATTGATGGGTGTAGAGATAGGAGATTTGGCCCGCTTGAGGAAGTATCGAGTTCGAGAGGCTTGCGTTGTAGGCGGCTATCCACTAGCAACCTTAGAGGCTCCAACGACAACCCTTGTGGAGGACCCAACAATGGGGCTAATGACGATAATAACTCCAAGCAAATAATATTGTGTTAGTTGATCATGGCATCGACCAATCTTTTGTTTAGTTTTGTGTTATGTTTATATTGGTAGTATTGTAGTTATTTTGTCAAGTTTAGGTCTAAAGATCAAAGTTATATAGCTATTCAGATAGGCAGACCTACATACAGTAGTAGTGGGAAGGGGAACTTTTTTGAACTATATAAGGGAAAGTAAAGACATAAAAATCTAATGGCATGCCTGGTTAAATGTGTGACAAAGACAATCTTCTTCTACAGCTGGTTTGGTAAACCAACTACTATTTTTGTATTGTATGTTTATTTAGTAATATATTGAAACTTTACTAAGTTACAAAAAGGTTATCTTATTATATTTCCCTTTAATATATTGTCTATTAAAAATATATGCTACATATTAAAAGATATTAAACTCTTAAAAACTTAATATTTCTTATAAATATGAAATATTTGATATGATAAACATAAAATTTTATGTAAAAAAATTAAAAAATATATATTGTGTATTAAAGTATTGAATTCTTCGATATATTTTTTACCTTTTTTTACCACTGGACTGACGTAGAAAGGAAATTTGATGAGGAATTGATACCAGATAAACTTAAAATTTTAAATTACTAAGTAACTATATGGGGTTATCAGGTTATCTTCTTTTCAATATGTCCCGTTCAAGGAGACATGTTTTGTATGAAAAAAATCAAATTTAAAAAAAAAAAAAAAAATATTACTGAGTCAACTATATGGGGCCTATCTTACCTTTCATCTATTTTGTATTAAAAGATATAAAGAATTTACAAGAATATTTGTTTAGGAGGTGTTTGGAGAAATCTGATCTCTCTTTCAAGGCCCAACAAGGTTCAAATGGATTTGCTCTAATGCAAGTGAGGACTAGCTTCATTTCGAGATAAGGTTTCCAAGGTGTGAATATGCGAGGAGTGTTTACCATTCCTCCATCGTTGTTTTTATCACAGAGGAAGATGCATTCTCATCCTCTTTTTAAGTGTTACAAGTAAAACCAGATAAACAGAACAATAAAACTAACTGGGTACAGTGGCACATAGAGTGAATTCCAAACAAATGACCATATTTCAACACACTTTTCACTTGTAAGAGAAGATTGTCTCAGTATTGAAATGTTGTTAACACAAAATATTTAGTAATTCAGTTTTCATCTCCAATTTAATAAGTGCATTGTATTTGTAATTCCTCATACAAGTAAATACAAGTGAATTTAGATTGTGGATACCTTATTAACCAACTTTGGAATTCAGAAGTCATAGGCAGTAGATATGCTGTGGCTGTTAAAAAAAAAATTAAACAGTAAAAATATATAAAGTTTCAGGAAAAAATGATAAGCATTCTATCCAAATAATTATCCTTGGAAATAGTAAGCTCAATTGTTTATATGAGAGCTCTTCCTCTGTAAAATGAAACTCATGCTAGTAGATTTACAGTCAGCCTAAAGCACTCCAAAAGACAATCAAAAATAATTTTTAAGACTCATTTCATCCAACTCAAAGCAGAATCACCACCCTATGAAACCTCAGGCTGCTTCATCTGTGGTCAGACAGTACATAGGATCCACTCATCATCAGGCTCAGTCAAAACCTATGGTGACCCATTTACAAAGCATGACAGTCCTAAGGGGTATACAGGGTACTGGGAATTTGATATCGCATATAAATCTGACTGTAAATCTGACTCTAAATCTGCCTTACGCTGACTATAAATCTACTAGCATGAGTTTCATTTTACGGAGGAAGAGATCTCATATAAAAAGTGATACACATCACTATCATGGTAGCTGATGAGGGAGGATAGGGAGCCTCTAGAATCTCTAAACAAATAGTCTTTGTCCCTGATCTCATGACTGACATGGAAAAATAGTATTCTCTTCTGATTCAGTTTCATTCAAGCAAAGTCTACAGATCCTAATTTTCTTGTCAATCTAGTATTTTCCCTTGGTTTTAATCTGATGTGAACACATCTGAAACTCTCACATAGGAAATCTCAACCCATGCATGATGTGAAGCTGTAAGAAGCCATGGTGGAGAATCATCTCAATTCTCATCTTCGATGCACAGAAAATGTCCATGGTTCAGGTGAGTCTTGTATGCCAACTCTATAGGAGGAATGATCCACATGATGTGAAAATAGGGACAACAAAGTAATGTTATGATTTGGCACATACCTAATAAAACAAACAGAAAGCCTAAACACATACCTGTTTTAGGCAAAAACTACGGAAGATCGGAGTCACAGCTAAAAATGGAATTAAATGTAGAGCTTATAAAACAGAGCATTTATCAACCAAAATTAAGACATCACGTCTATAAAATGCCAGTCATTGTACAATTGTTCTCTTCTTAAAAAAGTACCATACGAGTATTCTAAACAAAAACTGTGGGGATTTTTGTTCTATATCAATAACATTGTCTAGCTCTGCATTCAAATACTTGCCAGCGAAAGTAATGTGGCTTGACTATAATTTTAACCCGGACTAGGAAAATGGCTGCAAGGCTGCATTTATTTTCCATATTCGAGTACATGGAGGCAAGGCAGTGAAATTTTGCTACTTGTGAATAACGAATGAAACCAATATCTAGTAGTAACAACAACCTCCAAGCATGTTAGAAGGCAGTGAAGTTATAGGGCTAACATGGTCATGACAAGGGTCTCTAAGATGTGTTTGGTGTGGTGAGACTCCCACAACACATGAAGATATTTCCTTAACATAGGTTGATCATGATGCTAGCTTGGTTCAAGGTTCATATACTTACTCTATTTTTTCTGCTGCTAGGTATGCATATATATGATCTTAGGTATACTACTAGATATACTACTGGAACTACAACTGCTAGTTTTGCTTCAAAACAATTAGTGAATTAGCAATAACATAATAGTGAGCTTGAATGGACCCTCAGGGGGACTCTACACCAGCTAGGATCTGTCCAAGTTAAATATCAAAGACACTTTCACAACCCAACACTGGATACTCTACACCAGCTAGGATCCGTCCAAGTTAGATATCAAGAACACTTTCACAACCCAACACTGGATATTCACTGAGTTCGAAAGGAAATAAACTTTAAATAGATTACAGATCTATTTGATTGAGAAATCTTCGGAACAACATGCATATTTAATTACACTACAACACATTCCTTGCTGAAAAATGATCCTTTAAATAGAATGCAGATTTATCTTATTCCCCACTATTTTCACCATCTTCCCATACACTATCAACAACTCGCAAAACAACAAGGAGGTCAATACTTTTCATTTCCAGAGAAATACCACCTACCACATTATCAATAGTTTCAAAAGGGAATCAGTTTCTTTATACCACAGATGGAAAAGTTCCTTTAAGGGGTACTCCTTTGGGGATCCTATTATTAGAGTTTGTGGGTTGTCCATTTATTGGAAACACCAAATGAACTCTATCAAAATTGCAATCTGTGCCTCCTCCTTGTAGAGTTATATAAAGTGTTGTAGAACCTTTCTCATAATTCAACCTGGCTAGTTGTCTGCCACTGCATTTTTACCTCAAGATATCACTTCTTTGGAAATGGCTCTAAGGTTTGCATAAAATTATGAACCCATAGTTAAATAGGAGCCTCCTATATCTCCTAATGATTTCGCAGTAATACATGTATCTCATTGGATTGGAAGAACCAATGAATTGTAGGGGCTGGTTGACAGAACTGGATTCCAAAATGTCATTATCTAGTGGAGCCCCAATTTCTGGTAGGCCTTTATCATTAAGTACCTCTATCATATCATGCCATGAGTGAAACTTGATTTGATGTGCTTACCCACCATTACATGGGGGTCTTTTCCAAATTCATATACATTGTTGCAACCCTTTACTTAGGCACAATCTACTCCACCAGCTATTCCAAAGATTATTTCATGGTATCAGTTGTGCCATTAAACTCAATATCTTCTTAAGCTCTACACTAATCCACCTAACTATTTTCAACATCACGCAATGCCAAAAAAAAATTACAGTCTATTCAAGAGTGATTAAAATATATATTTATCTTTTTCCATAGATCAGACACTGACACATAAGAAATAGTTCCAAGTTGTCATTGTGCTCATACAAAATAAAAATTCAACCTTTCTTAGACAAAGACACAAAAAGAGTTGACAATCGCAGGCATAGTAGAAAACATATTCGCATTTAGGATCACTTTTGACAAATGAGGTCCATTTGCAGAGTATAGTTACTATCCATAAAGGAGTACACTGGTGATCAAGCTCGATATAAGGTCATACTGAGTCATTAGTAAAAGCCTTATGGCTATCTCTATGGAATGAAGTACTTTTGACTGCACCCTTACCAGCACTGAAACTTCTGCATCATATGTAGGTCCATATTTTATAAGTGCCTTTGTACTTTTCTAGATGGAAAGAAACAATTTGAAAGTCAAGGCTATGTGCTAGTTTGTGCATTGTTTGTGGAAAAGGTATTAGGATCCTTCTCACAGTGACAAGGTATTTACAAACAACACCAGTTAGCTTCACGGGCTAAAGCAACATTAACAACTATTATATACAAGAAGGGATTGTTGCTCTCCAATCAGTCAAGACAAAAGCATACACGCAGACAAATTATCAACTACAAGAGTACAAATGTTGAAAATTTTGGAGCTTTTTGTTGGCATATGCATGGTATTTGGATTTTACCTCTTCAAGTTGTTATGAACTTCGTTATTCTACATTAGAACTTGGGCTTGACAACATTTTCAGGGTTGGCAGCCTCATTGGAAGTTATGTTGCCAAATTTGCCAGTTACAAAATTGCAACAAAAATTTCAAAACAGAATCATGGAATAAAAAGACAAGAGTATGAAGGCCACATCGGAGACATTAAAAATTAGGAGGATCTTAACATTGCAGGCTTGGGAGACAAGATTTCTTTGGAATCTAGAAATTTTGAGGCAGGCATAATGTAGTTGGCTATAAAAATACGTTTACACATCAACTATCACAACATTTCTTTTCTCTGCTACACCCACATTTGTCTCTGTTTCAACTTTTGGTACATGTATGCTTATAAGAGTGCCTTTGATAGTAGGGAGAATTCTTTCTGCACTTCAAACCTTTGAGAATTTTTGAGTTGACTGATATGTATACGAGATATAATTAGATATGTATACGAGATATAATTAGATTTGTTTTTTGTGCCATAGAAAAAAAATACCCTTAAAACGAAATTCATAGATGAATTACCTAAAATTTGAATGCATAAATGGGTGAAAAATCAAGGTAATACACAGTGGTTTGGGACTTTAGTCATGGGGATTTATTCATGGTTGTTGATTTTGAGAAGATTTATTTAGGTCTTAGAATCTTGTTTTCCTCAATTGACCATTATTAGGTTTTAAAGACTAGTATGTAATGAGAAATACCTCATAATGGTGTTTATAATCCTAGCTGTAGTCAAATGATCCCCTACAGAGGTCATATGTAGTGGTTTCAAGCCTCATTCATGGATATTGATATCGATAAGCCTTTTCCATCCTGGTTTGATTATTTTCATCCCATAACTATTGTCCAAGCCTTAAGACCAATTTATGTTATGCAAATCCATCTATGGGATGTTATATTCTTAGTGGGATACAAAAAGTATGCTACAAAAGTAATTTGTGGTGGTTAAGTATATGTTCATATTTTTCAACTTGAGAGGCATCACTAAAGGCTTAAGGCTTGTGATCTCATGCCTCAATAATTTCCAAGGCCCCAATACTAGTTTGTGGTGCACAATACCTTCAAATAATGTTTGTGTTTCTAGTAAAAATCCAAATATCCCATATAAATGTCAAATATGTGTTGGTTATATTCATCTGGAAGGAAAAGTTATTAACATATGTGATCGATATTCCTTGGTAGACAAACAAAGAGTATGTTATAAACACACCATTTTTGAAGCTTTAAGTCAAACAAATCCATTTCCACCTATAGATAGCTCTATTGTTGACAATAATAAAGTTGGACAACCCCAGAAGATTGATTAAACCTGTAAACCCTCAATGACATATACAACTACAGTGCTGAGAATGAAAACGATGTCAAGAAAATCATTGATGAAGAATACAGGCTTGACCAAATAAAAAATTTCTGTCTGGACCACATCAAATGCAAATATGTTCTCTTCACCATGAACATGTGGACAATCATTCATGCACTAGATTTTTGAAAGTAAATGTAGACAACAAACCTCTAACAAATCCACATGAAGTCAATGCTGAGGGACAATTTTGGGGCCTGGGAAAGGTGCACTCACAGGGATTAAATCACAGTGAAGAGAGGCTCCTTCGCTGTCCCAAAAGAAGGTTCTTCATCACAGCAAGGAGGCTTCCATACGCTGTCAAAGGAAGCTCCAAAAGGGCCCTAGTTACAATTTTTTATTCACAGCTAAGACGCAATCAAAGGAAGCCTAAGTGAACCCCTAATCCGTAATAAGAAAGAGACTCAATACACAGTGCTAAAGGATGTGTTTTAGGTGTTGTTCAAGTAAGGAGACCTAGCACGTCTTATTATTTCAATGGCAACATGTTGATGACAATATTGTGATTGAAACTATTCCTGAGGACTGTTTATAAGGTTGGTAACCTACAGTCATATTATATTAATGAAATATGTCCTAGACCAAAGTTCAAATCAGTACACTTAGATTGAGTCAAGTCCTTGTACGACTTATACTACTGCAATGATAGTATTTGTGATTGAAGATCAGAGGCCAAACTTGCTGCTAGGCTAGACCACAAGACATAGCTAGCAACAAAGGTATTGACTTGAAAGCATGACAATGGTGGAGCTGCACCTCTAGGTCATGGATTGGTAACTGACAAAAAAAATAAATTCAGACCGCTTCAGTCCAATCCTAGAAAAAGACTTATTGTAGGCAAATAAATTTGAAACTAACCAACCAATATGAAATGAATATTCAATGAAATTATCAAATGTACTACACAAATTGATGATATATATATATACGAAAAATAGAGCATTTATCAACCTAAATTAAGATATCACATGCCATATGGATGAACTTACATTGATGTCAGAGTGTCAACAAGGAAATTTGCAAATATCTTACCACAAAGAAACAAGTAATCAAATTCCATTAAAATGCACTTAAATTTACATGTGCCCAAAAGCAGAGGAAATAACTAAGGTAGAATCTGATCCAAGAAAATGCAACATATTATCATCCTATGCTTAGTAGAGCTTACAAGGAAATGGGTTGGATATGTGTTTAAAGTCTGCAAAATAAAAAATATATAATCTAAAGGTAGCTCCAACAATCTGAACAGGCAAGAGGATATGATAATAATTTATTCAAAGAGATATTTTTTAATAAAACAAACAGAAAGCCTAAACACATACCTGTTCTAGGAAAAAACTATGGAAGATCGGCCTCACAAAAAAAAAATGGAATTAAATGCAGAGCTTATAAACTGTCTTGGCCGTACGAAAGGGTTGTTGACAGATGCGCCTCACCTGTTAATGCTACAGGATACCCCTGACGATATTGGATATAATGTGTGCATCCGCTCCTCAAAGCACATGGATTGTGGATTATCAAAGCACATGGATCACTGATTATCTGTCTATTCAAAAGTTTCCCAAATCGTTAAATCACGGATTATCGTCTGTTCAAAAGTTTCCCAAATCGTTGAATCACGGATTATCTTATGTTTCGTGTGAATTTGGGCAAGCTTAGAAGTCGGGTTGCAAACTGCAGGTGTTCTTATTTTTCTACAAGAAACAGTCTAATGTGAACATGAATATGCTAAATGTGGTATTGGATGGCAATGATGCTAATGAGAAGTTGGAAAATTGGAAAGTGAACATATCCAATTGGAAAGTGAACATATGACAAAGCTACAAAAAAATCTTTTAATCTAAACCTCCCGTATTATTCACATGTTTTCCTATGATTTTCTTCTAATCTTATTATCCTACTGAAGCCTATTGTTTGTAAAAGTGGATAGGAGGAAAACTCCTTGAGTGGAGGAGTTCTTTCCCTCCGATAAGCAATAAAAACCCAGATCTTGTTTCCTGGATCACAATGCAGCAGTAGTAAGGAGGATTTACTATTCTTAGGAAGTCATGTTGGGTTACTGAACCAACCAAAACCACTCGTACGCCTTGGGATGATAATGGTATTTCTCCTTAGATTATGTCCAAGGCCCCAAACAAAGCCATCCTTGTGGGGAAAAATTATCCTCATCTTAACACCCATACAACATCTATATACCTATGGTTAATAATGATGGCAAATAGTGCTCCCCATCACCTAAATGTGCAAAAAGTCCCAACTAACCTACATACCATGTCAATCTTGTCCTTGATATTAGCATATCATCCTACATTATCCATTAGCTCATCGAGATAGAAGGATCAAGGACTCTCACTCCATAGTTGGGGACTATAGTCCATCAAGTCTAGCTCAAATTTTAGGCTAATTGTATCAAGGACACCTCAAGGTCAACCAACACTAATGCAATGTATTAATTGTTGGTACACCGACCTATCAAAATGTCACAATACTGGGTAGTATACATTAGTAAGTAGGACACTAGCCACCAACAAGAAACCTTGATGTTGGCAATGAGCACCACTAGGCCAACCATTCACCTTAGAGGCACTCAGAGGTGGTTTTGTACCATGTGCATAGTCTGTATTATTACTGAACCAACCAAAACCACTCATACACCGTGGGATGATAATGATGTTTCTCCTTAGATGATGTCCAAGGCTCCAAACAAAGCCATCCTTGTCCAGGGGCAAAATTTTCCTCACATTAATACACATACAACATCTATATTCCTTTCGTCGGTAATGATGGAAAATAGTGCTCCCGATCACCTAAATGTGCAAAAAGTTCCAACTAACCTACATGCCCTGTCAATCTTGTCCTTGATATTAGCATATCATCCTACATTATCCATTGGCTCATCTAGATAGGGGGTTCAAGGACTCTCACTCCATGGTTGGGGACTATAGTCCATCAAGTCTAGGTCAAATTTCGGGCTGACTGTACCAAGGACACCTCAAGGTCAACCAACACTAATGCAATGTATTAATTGTTGGTACATCGACCTATCAAAATGTCACAATATTGGGTAGTAGACATTAGTAAGTAGGACACTAGCTACCAACATGAAACCTTGATGTTGGCGATGAGCACCACTAGGCCAACCGTTCACCTTAGGGGCACTAGGAGGTGGTTTTGTACCATGTGCACAGTCTTTATTATTACTTAACCAACCAAAACCACTTGTATGCCCCGGGATGATAATAATGTTTTTCCTTAGATGATGTCCAAGGCCCCAAACAAAGCCATCCTTGTGCAGGGGAAAAATTATCCTCACATTAAGACCCATACAACATCTATATTCCTTTGGTTTATAATGATGGAAAATAGTGCTCCCATCACCTAAATGTGAAAAAAGCCCCAACTAACCTACATGCCATGTCAAGCTTGTCCTCGATATTAGCATATCATCATACATTATCCATTAGCTCATCTAGATATGGCGTTCAAGGACTCTCATGCCATGGGTGGGGACTATAGTCCATCAAGTCTAGGTCAAAGTTCGAGCTAACTGTATCAAGGACACCTCAAGGTCTACCAACACTAATGAAATGTATTGGTTGTTGGTACATCGGCCTATCAAAATGTCACAATATTTGGTAGTAGACATTAGTAAGTAGGACACTAGCCACCAACAAGAAACCTTGATGTTGGTGATGAGCAACACTAGGCCAACCATTCACCTTCAGGGCACTGAGAGGTGGTTTTGTACCATGTCCACAGTCTGTAATATTACTTAACCAACTGAAACCACTCGTATTCCCTGGGATGATAATGGTGCTTCTCCTTAGATGATGTCCGAGGCTCCAAACAAAGCCATCCTTGTCCAGGGGAAAAATTATCCTCACATTAACACCCATACAACATCTATATTCCTTTGGTTTATAATGATGGCAAATAGTGCTCCACATCACCTAAATGTGAAAAAAGCCCCAACTAACCTACATTCCATGTCAAGCTTGTCCTTGATATTAGCATATCATCCTACATTATCCATTAGCTCATACAGATTGGGGTTCAAGGACTCTCACTCCATGGTTGGGGACTATAGTGCATCAAGTCTAGGTCAAATTTCGAGCTAACTTTATCAAGGACTCCTCAAGGTCAACCAACACTAATGCAATGTATTAGTTGTTGGTACATCGACCTATTAAATGTCACAATATTGGGTGGCATACATTAGTAAGTAGGACACTAGCCACCAACAAGAAACCTTGATATTGGCGATGAGCACCACTAGGCCAACCGTTCACCTTAGGGGCATTCGGAGGTGGTTTTTTACCATGTGCACAGTCTATACTATTACTTAACCAACCAAAATGACTCGTATTCCCTGGGATGATAATGGTGTTTCTCCTTAGATGATGTCCAAGGCCCCGAACAAAGCCATCCTTGTCCAGGGGCCAAACTATCCTCACATTAACACCCATACAACATCTATATTCCTTTGGTTTATAATGATGGTAAATAGTGCTCCCCATCACCTAAATGTGAAAAAAGACCCAACTAACCTACATGCAATCTCAAGCTTGTCCTCGATATTAGCATATCATCCTACATTCTCCATTGACTCATCTAGATAGGGCTTTCAAGGACTCTCACTCCATGGTTGGGGACTATAGTCCATCAAGTCTAGGTCAAATTTCAGGCTAATTGTATCAAGGACACCTCAAGGTCAACCAACACTAATGAAATGTATTAATTGTTGGTACATGGACCTATAAAAATGTCACAATATTGGGTAGTAGAAATTAATAAGTAGGACACTATCCACCAAGAAGAAACCTTGATGTTGGCGATGACCACCACTAGGCCAACCGTTCACCTTAGGGGCACTAGGAGGTGGTTTTGTACCATCTGCACAGTATTTATTATTACTTAACCAACCAAAACCACTCGTATTCTCTGGGATGATAATGGTGTTTCTCCTTAGATGATGTCCAATACCCCAAACAAAGCCATCCTTGTCCAGGGGCCAAATTATCATCACATTAACACCCATACAACATATATATTGCTTTGGTTTATAATGATGGCAAATAGTGCTCCCCATCACCTAAATGTGCAAAAAGCCCCAACTAACCTACATGCCATGTCAAGCTTGTCCTCCATATTAGCATATCGTCGTACATTATCCATTAGCTCTCCTAGATAGGGGGTTCAAGGACTCTTACTCCATGGTTGGGGACTATAGTCCATCAAGTCTAGGTCAAATTTCGAGCTAACTATATCAAGGACACCTCAAGGTCAACCAACACTAATGCAATGTATTAGTTGTTGTACATTGACCTATCAAAATGTCACAATATTGGGTAGTAGACATTAGTAAGTAGGACACTAGCCACCAACAAGAAACCTTGATGTTGGCGATGAGCACCACTAGGCCAACCGTTCACCTTAGGGGCACTAGGAGGTGGTTTTGTACCATGTGCACAGTCTTTATTATTACTTAACCAACCAAAACCACTCGTATGCCCTGGGATGATAATAGTGTTTCTCCTTAGATGATGTCCAAGGCCCCAAACAAGTCCATCCTTGTCTAGGGGCAAAATTATCCTCACATTAACACCCATACAACATCTATATTCCTTTGGTTTATATTGATGCAAAATAGTGCTCCCCATCACCCAAATGTGCAAAAAGCCCCAACTAACCTACATGCCATGTAAAGCTTGTCCTCAATATTAGCATATCATCATACATTATCCATTAGATCATCTAGATAGTGGGTTCAAGGACTCTCACTCCATGGTTGGGGACTATAGTCCATCAAGTCTAGGTCAAAGTTCGAGCTAGCTGTATCAAGGACACCTCAAGGTCAACCAACACTAATACAATTTATTATTTGTTGGTACATCGACCTATCAAAATGTCACAATATTGGGTAATAGACATTAGTAAGTAGGACACTAGCCACCAACAAGAAACCTTGATATTGGCGATGAGCATCACTAGCCCAATTGTTCACCTTAAGGGCACTAGGAGGTGGTTTTGTACCATGTGCACAGTCTGTACTATTACTTAACCAACTGAAACCACTCGTATTCCCTGGGATGATAATGGTGTTTCTCCTTAGATGATGTCCAAGGCACCAAACAAATCCATCCTTATCCAGGGGAAAAATTATCCTCACATTAAAACCCATACAACATCTATATTCCTTTGGTTTATAATGATGGCAAATAGTGCTCCCCATCACCTAAATGTGAAAAAAGCCCCAATTAACCTACATGCCATGTCAAGCTTGTCCTCGATATTAGCATATCATCCTACATTATCCATTAGCTCATCTAGATAGGGGGTTCAAGGAATCTCACTCCATGGTTGGGGACTATAGTCCATCAAGTCTAGGTCAAAGTTCGAGCTAATTGTATCAAGGACACCTCAAGGTCAACCAACACTAATGCAATGTATTATATTTTGGTCCATTGACCTATCAAAATTTCACAATATTGGGTAGTATACATTAGTAATTAGGACACTAACAAGAAACCTTGATGTTGGCGATGAGCACCACTAGGCCAACCGTTCTCCTTAGGGGCACTCGGAGTTGGTTTTGTACCATGTCCACAGTCTGTACTATTACTTAACCAACTGAAACCACTCTTATTCCCTGGGATGATAATGGTGTTTCTCCAATGCCCCAAACAAAGCCATCCTTGTCCAGGGGCAAAATTATCCTCACATTAACACCCATACAACATCTATATTCCTTTCGTTTATAATGATGGCAAATAGTGCTCCCCATCACCTAAATGTGAAAAAAGCCCCAACTCACCTACATGCCATGTCAAGATTTTCCTTGATATTAGCATATCATCCTACATTATCCATTAGCTCATCTAGATAGGGGGTTCAAGGACTCTCACTCCATGGTTGGGGACTATAGTCCATCAAGTCTAGGTCAAAGTTCGAACTAACTGTATCAAGGACTCCTCAAGGTCAACCAACACTAATGCAATGTATTAGTTGTTGGTACATTGACCTATCAAATGTCACAATATTGGATAGTAGACATTAGTAAGTAGGACACTATCGACCAACAAGAAACCTTGATATTGGCGATGAGCACCACTAGGCCAACCGTTCACCTTAGGGGCACTCGAAGGTGGTTTTGTACCATATGCATAGTCTGTACTATTACTTAACCAACCAAAACCACTCATACTCCCTGGGATGATAATGGTGTTTCTCCTTAGATGATGTCCAATGCCCAAACAAAGCCATCCTTGTCCAGGGTCAAAATTATCCTCACATTAACACCCATACAACATCTATATTCCTTTTGTTTATAATGATGGCAAATAATGCTCCCAATCACCTGAATGTGAAAAAGGCCCCAACTAACCTACATGCCATGTCAAGATTGTCCTCGATATTAGCATATCATCCTGCATTATACATTAGCTCATCTAGATAGGGGGTTCAAGGGCTCTCACTCCATGGTTGGGGACTATAGTCCATCAACTCTAGGTCAAAGTTCGAGCTAACTGTATCAAGGACACCTCAAGGTCAACCAACACTAATGTAATGTATTATTTGTTGGTACATCGACCTATCAAAATGTCACAATATTGGGTAATAGACATTAGTAAGTAGGACACTAGCCACCAACAAGAAACCTTGATATTGGCGATGAGCACCACTAGGCCAATCGTTCACCTTAAGGGCACTGGGAGGTGGTTTTGTACCATGTGCACAGTCTGTACTATTACGTAACCAACTAAAACCACTCGTATTCCCTGGGATGATAATGGTGTTTCTCCTTAGATGATGCACAAGGCCCCAAACAAAGCCATCCTTATCCAGGGGCAAAATTATCCTCACATTAACACCCATACAACATCTATATTCCTTTTGTTTATAATGATGGCAAATAGTGCTCCCAATCACCTAAATGTGCAAAAAGCCCCAACTAACCTATATGCCATGTCAAGCTTTTCCTCGATATTAACATATCATCCTACATTATCCATTAGCTCATCTAGATAGGGGGTTCAAGGACTCTCACTCCATGGTTGGGGACTATAGCCCATCAACTCTAGGTCAAAGTTTGAGCTAACTATATCAAGGACACCTCAAGGTAAACCAACACTAATGCAATGTATTAGTTCTTGGTACATTGACCTATCAAAATGTCGCAATATTGGGTAGTAGACATTAGTAAGTAGGACACTAGCCACCAACAAGAAACCTTGATGTTGGCGATGAGCACCACTAGGCCAACCGTTCACGTTAGGGGCACTGGCAGGTGGTTTTGTAACATGTTCACAGTATGTACTATTACCTAACCAACCAAAACCACTTGTATTCCTGGGGATGATAATGGTGTTCTCTTTAGATGATGTCCAAGGCCCCAAACAAAACCATGCTTGTCCAAGGGAAAAATTATCCTCACATTAACATCCATACAACATCTATATTCCTTTAGTTTATAAGGATGGCAAATAGTGCTCCCCATCACCTAAATGTGCAAAAAGCCCCAACTCACCTACATGCCATGTCAAGCTTGTCCTCGATATTAGCATATCATCCTACATTATCCATTAGCTCATCTAGATAGGGGTCCAAGGACTCTCTCTCCATGGTTGGGGAGTATAGTCCATCAAGTCTAGGTCAAATTTCGGGCCAACTATATCAAGGACACCTCAAGGTCATCCAACAATAATGCAATGCATTAGTTGTTGGTACATCGACCTATCAAAATGTCACAATATTGGGTAGTAGACATTAGTAAGTAGGACACTAGCCACCAACAAGAAACCTTGATGTTGGCGATGAGCACCACTAGGCCAACCGTTCACCTTAGGGGCACTAGGAGGTGGTTTTGTACCATGTGCACAGTCTGTAATATTACTTAACCAACCAAAACCACTCGTATTCCCTGGCATGATAATGGTGTTGCTGCTTAGATGTTGTCCAAGGCCCCAAACAAAGCCAACCTTGTCCAGGGGCAAAATTATCCTCACATTAACACCCATACAACATCTATATTCCTTTGGTTTATAATGATGCCAAATGGTGCTCCCCATCACCTAAATGTGCAAAAAGCCCCAACTAACCTACATGCCATGTCAAGCTTGTCCTCGATATTAGCATGTGATCCTACATTATCCATTAGCTCATCTAGATAGTGGGTTCAAGGACTCTCACTCCATGGTTGGGGACTATAGCCCATCAAGTCTAGCTCAAATTTCAGGCTAACTGTATCAAAGACACCTCAAGGTCAACGAACACTAATGCAATGTATTAGTTGTTGGTACATCTACCTATCAAAATGTCACAATATTGGGTAGTAGACACTAGTAAGTAGGACACTAGCCACCAGCAAGAAACCATGATGTTGGCGATGAGCACTAGGAGGCCAACCGTTCACCTTAAAGGCACTCGGAGGTGGTTTTGTACCATGTGCACAGTCTGTATTATTACTAAACCAACCAAAAACACTTGTATGCCCTGGAATGATAATGGTGTTTCTCCTTAGATGATGTCCAAGGCCTGAAACAAATCCATCCTTGTCCAGCGGAAAAATTATCCTCACATTAACACCCATACAACATCTATATTCCTTTGGTTTATAATGATGGAAAATAGTGCTCCCCATCACCTAAATGTGCAAAAATCCCCAACTAACCTACATGCCATGTCAAGATTTTCCTTGATATTAGCATATCATCCCACATTATCCATTAGCTCATCTAGATAGGGGGTTCAAGGACTCTCACTCCATGGTTGGGGACTATAGTCCATCAAGTCTAGGTCAAATTTCAGGCTAACTGTATCAAGGACACCTCAAGGTCAACCAACACTAATGCAATGTATTAATTGTTGGTACATTGACCCATGAAAATGTCACAATATTCGGTAGTAGACATTAGTAAGTAGGACACTAGCCACCAACAAGAAACCTTCATGTTGGCGATGAGCACCAGTAGGCCAACTGTTCACCTTAGGGGCAGTAGGAGGTGGTTTTGTACCATGTGCACAGTCTTTATTATTACTTAACCAACCAAAACAACTCGTATGCCCTGGGATGATAATGGTGTTTCTCCTTAGATGATGTCCAAGGCCCCAAACAAAGCCATCCTTGTCCAGGGGAAAAATTATCCTCACATTAACACCCATACAACATCTATATTACTTTGGTTTATAATGATGGAAACTAGTGCTCCCCATCACCTAAATGTGAAAAACACTCCAACTAACCTACATTCCATGTCAAGCTTGTCCTTGATATTAGCATATCATCCTACATTATCCATTAGCTCACCTAGATAGGGGGTTCAAGGACTCTCACTCCATGGTTGGGGACTATATTCCATAAAGTCTAGGTCAAATTTTGATCTAACTATATCAAGGACACCTCAAGGTCAACTAACACTAATGAAATGTATTAGATGTTGGTACATCGACCTATCAAAATGTCACAATATTGGGTAGTAGACATTAGTAAGTAGGACACTAGCCACCAACAAGAACCCTTGATGTTGGTGATGAGCACCACTAGGCCAACCGTTCACCTTAGGGGCACTGGCAGGTGGTTTTGTACCATGTGCACAGTCTGTATTATTACCTAACCAACCAAAAGCACTCATATTCCTTGGGATGGTAATGGCATTTCTCCTTAGATGATTTCCAAGGCCCCAACCAAAGCCATCCTTGTCCAAGGGCAAAATTATCCTCACATTAACACCCATACAAGGAAACCTCTATCAAGGAAACCTCAAGGTCATCCAACACTAATACAATGTATTAATTGTTGGTACATCGACCTATCAAAATGTCACAATATTGGGTAGTAGACATTAGTAAGTAGGACACTAGCAACCAACAAGAAACCTTGATGTTGGCGATGAGCACCACTATGCCAACCGTTCACCTTAGGGGCACTGGGAGGTGGTTTTGTACCATGTGCACAGTCTGTACTATTACCTAACCAACCAAAACCACTCGTATTCCTTGGGATGATAATGGTGTTTCTCTTTAGATGAGATTCAAGGCCCCAAACAAAGCCATCCTTGTCCAAGGGAAAAATTATGCTGACATTAACACCCATACAACATCTATATTACTTTGGTTTATAATGATGGCAAATAGTGCTTCCCATCACCTAAATGTGCAAAAAGCCCCAACTAACCTACATGCCATGTCAAGCTTGTCCTCGATATTAGCATATCATCCTACATTATCCATTAGCTCATCTAGATAGGGGGTTCA